>JAPMOR010037467.1:105180-133346 GCA_026543865.1 Argiope aurantia | reverse complement strand
TTCTTTAGAAAATGCATTTAATGTTCTAAATGCTTATAAATAAATATTACTTACATGCCAATAGTTTGCCATGACTTAGCTCCTAATTGACATAGAGACAAAATAAAGATATAAATGGAAACAGAAACGAACCTATGTTTTAAAAATGCGAAAAATAAAAATGTAAATTTTTATCCGAATTCATTTTTCCAACCTTGACGGACATTCTCTTTCTATTTGTAAAGCCTCAACGAATTTTTTTCATAAGATCTAATATTATGTGAAGAAGTTGCATTAAGTTTGCCTTTTACCAACCATATTTTCTTTTGGAATATTTTTGACTCTAAGGCCTGATAAAATTGTCTCATATAAACTGTCTTCCTGATTGACCATTCTTTCTTAATGTAAAGCTGTTTTATGTCTTGTCTGTCCCATTCACAAAGAAAGCGAGAAACTTTCATGTAGCCTTTCTGATGGCCAAATAACACGCCCAGATCACCCCAAACAGCTTCTTTCAAATGGACTGAATGCCCAAGAAATGCCGAACATATGCAAACAGTACTATTGCATTTCGTAATTCCATGTTTGAGACAACATTTTTTGATGAATCCATAAAATATTATACATCAGATTTATATTGGTCTTCGAAACTTGTTATGAGGCTATGCATTTCACTCCAGTAAACAAGTTTACCCACTGGCGAAAAGAAAAATGGAATGAATTCTTGCTATTCGTTCAAAAACCAAGGAAATGCTGTTTTTGCTTTCAATCTGGAATCTATAGTTTCCGCCGAATCTTTAAGATTTAAATCCCATGACAAAACCATTTAACTCAGATTGTTAGGTTTATCACTAATGGAGTCATCTACTTCATCAAAACCATCATCAATTTCACATTCAGATTCAATATTTGAATAAAAATTATTTTCATCAGTATCTGAAAAGAAAGAACTAGTAAACCCTGGTCCATGAGGGACAGAGCATATGACAAAAGAAATGTCAGGATAAGATATCTGAATTTTGTTCTTTAAATTCAACCTCTCATATGATAAAGAAAACAATATACATAATGATTCTTTGGTTCTTCTCCAAATTTTTGGTATACTAAACTGAAAATATTCTCTCCCTTTGAATCCCTTCCCTTCCTTTTTGCACACAAATACAAAACACTTTGTGTGCAACTCAAGTCTGGAGTTAATAATTGAATTTCAATCAAAAATAAACGTAATACACTTTTTTCTACGAACTCGAAAAGGTTTCTTTATTATTTATTCTCTGTATCGTTACCACAAATATAACATAAACAATTCGGTAAATTAACATATTTTATGGAAGTCACTGATTTTTAATGCAACAAAAACTGTGAGTGAAAGTATAATGAATTATAACTCACAGCCACTTACTATTTTACTAAACACATTACATTATAAAATATTATTCTGTAATTCCTACCAAAATTTTATTAACGAAAATTAAAGAAAGAAATTTCTTAAAATTCCACATAATAAATTTTCCTTAGATGTATCGGCATAAATTTTTAGCAGATTTTTTTTTTATTTTTAAGAAACAAAGAAATTACTAAAACGTTAATTAACTTATTTTTTTGAAGTTTCGAAGTCAAATTTATTTAAAATCCCCGACAGAACTTTCTTAGTTGGCTTGTAACTTTACAATCCCGATTTTCAAACGCGTCGAACTAAAACACATAAAAAAAAAGGAATTATTCCTCGGGGATAATCGATGCTAAACGAAATCATTTAGTTTTAAAATCGAACGACAGAAAAGGGTAGGATAGAAAATAAGTAAAAATCCGCACCAGTCTCTGCTGCAGAGAATTCACCTCAGCGACAAGTGGGGGGGGGGTAAGAACACGGTCGGACAAGAACAGAAAAATTCTGTTTTTAAAATACCTCAACCGGAGAGATCTTCGGAAAAGAGAAATGGCAAAAGTGGAATTCTCACAGGAACAAAAATGAGAAACTAAAACAAGAAGAAAAAGAGCGTGGAAAGTAAGTACCAGAAGGTTAAGAGTCATTCTTTGCTCGGGGCATTTTCGTCAAATCCGATCCCAAACAACGAAATCAGGAAAAGCTGTCATTCATAGAACAGCCCCTTCCCTTAATTCACCAATATAAAATTAATACAACTACAAAAAAAAATCTACAAATTTGTGTGACAGATAAATCATTTATTAAGGAATTCTACCATGGCCTTAAAAAGTTTATTAAATTCTATGTAATTTGATATTCTACATAAGTTTATTCAGTTACAAATGTAATTAAATCATTATTTATTGATAGCGTGTATTTTTGCCTTTTAAAATATTCACCAACATCAATTTCTTAATATTAAATTCTCATAGTCTTAAAATGTAACATTGAATCCTAACTAGGGGTAAAAAGTAATCAAGATAAATCAATTTATCAAGTTTTCTATAAAGATAAGAGGGAAACTGATATGATTAACTTTTACAATAATCTTAGGAATAACATTTTGTTTTAGTTTCTTTTTCAATTAAATGTTGCGTATCAACCAGATATTGAGACTGAAGCATTGCAGTATTATTGCATACTTTTGTTAAGGTATTAGGAAAAGGTAACACAATTGTTCTGTCACCAAACGTTTCGATACATAACTGTTTTATCGATTCTTAGGATTCTAGATAAAATGCATTTTACCGACTGTTTTAAAATTTCTGATGCAAATTCTATGTAGAATTGCAGAACAGTAGGAGTAAGCACAAATAATTGTATAATGCATGGTTATATTCAATTGATGAAGTATCTGAAAGAGTCTTGGCTATCACATCATCTGATTTCGCGTGTTTCGGATTTCCGCGGTGAATTTTTCGAAATAACAGAAATAATTTATTCATAATAAATGTTTCTGTTGTACTTTTGATAATTTTGTCATCTTAAGGTTGATTTATTTTCAAAGATTCAAAGAAATTTTCTGAAAACTTTATTGCTGATAAAATTCTGAAATCTAATTTTTCAAATCTTCATCTATTTTTTCAAATTAGATGAAGATCATTGTTTATAATGAGAATGGATTTAAATAAAATTAAAACTAAATGAAAAATATGAATAAAGAAAACAATTAAATTTACATAAAAAACTTGTATACCAGAAATAGAGTCTAACTTTACAATAACTAAATATTCGTAGATACTTTATTCTTTATTCTAAATGATTTACAATCTTAAGTGCAATAATCATACTCCTAATAATATATGCATATTCTTGAAACAATTATTTGATTAAATAAACTCTTATGGAATCAAATATAATAAATCGATAAAATGAGATAAATAAAAAATGTGTCCCTTCGTACATTTGCTGAGAATGCTATGGGAAATATTTTGAGATCATTCTTATCTCTTTATATTTATTTACATGGGCATAATAGCATTTGAAATTAAAGATAGAGCATTATGGAATATATTTCAGTGCTGAATTTTCTTAAAAAAATCCAACATAATCATAAAAAACGCATTTTCACAGAACTCATTTTCCAATATAGATTCTAAACTACATATACATTCGCAAAATAAATAAAAAAAAGAATAGGTATCTATATGAAGACAATAAAATTCAATGTATGCTGCACAACTTTTGCCTGTAAATTTATTTTACACCTCTTGGTAATTACTCAAGGATTCTACTTGCCTATAAAATATGGCTCAATATTCGTACATGAATATTTAAAGTTACTTAAACATTGCAAATCTTATCTCCAGGGAAATTTCAAAGATGTTACTTAGAAGAAATGCTAAACTACTATATACTATAAAATTCTGATAGGATTTGGAAATATTTCTCTGGATATTTCTCAAATAAAATAGTTTTTAAAGTAAAGAAAACTTCAATAATGTATAAATTGCAATTTAGTTCCTCGCAATAATAATGAAAAAACATTTCTGCGGAGATATAGAAATTAATCTAACATAGTCACCGATATTTTACGAAAATAAATAGTATACAGCATTATTATAAACATTTCTGCAAAATATATAAAAAAATTAATCAAATTGGAACACAAATTCGTATACTACACCAAATGCATAGTTAGATTAAAATTACATTTTGCATCTGAAAGGAAAATGATAAATAAAATATAAGAAAACTATTTTCTGTAACACAAATAAATTTCTATTTATTTTGAATGTTACTTTGATTTACATAAGGCAGTTTCCTAGTTTTATTTCCAATTTTCATCAAAATATATTTATGCATAAATGTTCTTTATTCAAATTAAATATATTCATCACTTATTGCGATGGTTTCTAATTATGTAAATATAACTAACAAGGCCGTACTTCAAACATAAAATTATTATTAAAAATTTCTGCGAGTGAATAATGTTAAAAATCAAATGATTAAATACCATTGTTAAATCTAAATAATTACCAAAAGACTTTTACTTGTATGTACCGTGAAGACATAAAATACTAATTACCATTATTCACTTTAATGAAAATGAATTTGATTCTTATAATTAATAATTTAAACTCTAATATGAAATATCAAAACATGTTAGTTTTGTACGTGCGCTTGAATTATTCATGAATTGCATGTTGTACGTTAAGTTGGAAACAGATATCCAAATGAGATATTTTACTTCTTTATATCTAAATTATATGATATAGTACGTTTCTGATTTTTAAAATAGATAAGGTATTTTTGTAAGATAATATTCATTCAATTTTAAAATTTATTTTCTTGTAATGAAAGTAATATTGTATAGAACTGCACAACTGAATAATTAAATTTATATCGAAATGTTTGAAATTTTGTATTTAAACTATGTATCAGCATTAATATGCGATGATAACTAATTAAACTAATGTAAAAGCTTTTGATAAAATTGAGGAAAAAGCAGTGAACCGCTTTTGATTTCTTTTTGAACATATTTAATTTAAAACTTTTAACATTCACAGCAATCGTTTTTTCTTAGATGTTGATTAAATTAATTTCTTTTAAATAATTTTTTAGCAAACACAGTATCAAATTGTTTAGCACGATTAAGCTACAAATTATATTCATTTTTTCTAGCAGCAGTTTTTAAATATTATAAATAACGCTTTTTACTTAAATTTTTGGCAGCAGTGTATATGATATAATTTTAATATTAATATGAAGATGACTATATTTTATTTATGTTGTGGGCTATTTTGTATTAAGCAATACATTTTTTTTTTAAATCTATCATGTCCAATATCTTATTCGATGCTTTTTTTTTGTTGTTGTTCTTCTTGAATAATAGTGAAATTTCCACTGTACGGATATTTTTTTTTTAAATTTAGGAACTTTTTTAATATCTAGTTCTGTTTTGAACAGCAAAATATTTGTTACCTAGTCCATTTTTTAACACCATGCACTCGTTTGTCAGTGTGTGTTCATATACATGGTTTTTATTATTAATAATTTTTTTCCTTTTACAGTATTTGCATTTTTAGATAAAAAAAAAATATTTGTGTTGCGTGTTAAGTTTAATATATGCGATTTCAACAGTCTCACTGCTCTGCGTGTACTTTTGGTTAATTGTTAGACCAAACGTCAAAGGTGCCGTGAATTCTCTTATCGAATATGACTTTACTGCTTAGTTTTGGTCTTTCATAATTTTTTTTCATGCTGCTTAAATTATGGATTATCTATCTTCATCAATATAGTATGCATTTAATGTCAAAAATAATGTAGATTTCTGAAAGGTGACATAAAAATATTTGATTTCGGCTTAAGTGGATTTTAAAGCTCAGTTAGTTTTGTAATATTTGAAAATCCAAATAAAACCTCTTAATTTTATTAATATTATTAATAAATTAATAATAATTATTAATTATTAATCAATATAAGTAAAGATTTCGAAACTCAAGGAAATACTTTTAACAACCATATGAAAATTAATGGCATGTTAAAATTCTTTTCTTCTAAAGATGATGGTTTCAAAATATTCATACTACGAAATTACTCTAAAGCGTGCTCAAATGAAAGGATATAAAACGATACTGTAGATATAATCGAAGTCTTTATTCATAAGTATTCACCAAAGGCCTGAGCATAACTATACCACTGCTTGACGAGACGAAGGATTTCCTGTTCCCAAAATTCCTGTAGCTATAATAGAAACCAATCCTCATTGTGTTCTTAAGTTTGTCGTTCGAATTAAAGTGCTTCCTTTTGAGCTATATTTTAGCTTGCCAAACATATGGAAATCGCAAAACGACATGTTCGGATTGTAGGTCAGATGTTCAAGCTGCTTCCACTTGAACTTGGCCAGCATATTTTGTGTGATCTTGGAGGTGTGTGGACGAGCATATCTTGAAACAGAATCACTCCCTTCCTGAGCAGTCTTGGTCATTATGGAGTGTTTCACAATGTAAGTCACTGTTAATGATTTTTCAGTACTCTTACTTCGTCCTTAATTTCTTCGCATACACTGTCGCATCAATTAGACGAAACACAACTGCCTACTTCACTCTTGCGTCCCGTGAGGGCGCATGTGTACAACACCGCAGGACAATACATTTGCTATCCTAGATGTCACAAAACGTTATCGCAAAGCAGCATTTCAACCAATATGATTTTTATGAAATTTCTTACCTTTTTATTTCAACTTCTCCTTTAATTTATAATTACACACAGAATTGTTGCACACATATTGTTTCATATTTCAAATAGCTTCTGTATTTTTTCCTGATAGAATTTCATTGATAAATTTATCAAATGGAGAGATTCATTTTTGATATTTAATAAATTATTGAAGGTGAAAAATGGTAAATATATGTATATTGATTTTTTGATTGATCTGAATAAAATTAAATTAGATCAATACTTCTTTTTCAAGAAATACAAAAGTTATTTTAGGACGAAGTTTATATTTACTCGTTTACATAATCATATAACAAAGTCTAGAGCTTATATAAAATTACCTAACCGTCTGTTAGATTAAAATGGATATTTTGTAGGGATTCCTAGAAGGCATATTTTCTAACTTCCAGCTACTGTCGTTGGACAAGATTGCACATGAACTGGATTTAAATATAGTTGAAGTCTATCAATTACAAACGCTGAAATATTTTTATTTCAATCTTTTCTCAATAATTCTATCTTTATAGAATCTGAAGTGTGCTTTCATAATGATGCTATCATGTGTTCTAATTTTAAAATCGATCAAAATTAATTCAATAATGACATTAATTTCCAAAATAGCATTCATTTCAATAGCAGCATTATTTCTCACTGAAAGTTGTTATAAGATCCTGATTAGCGAAAATGAATATGGTGAGTTTGCCTTTCATACTTTACATGTTTCTTGCCAAATTATTTTATAATAAATATTAGGGAATCTTTGCTCCTTGGAAAAAAGTATTTTTCATCCATAATTACGGAAAACGAATGTTAAAAGCTTTCTAAAAATTTTAAATGGTCATTTAAAACACTTTTTTCTCTTTTTAAAAAGTTATAGCTTTATGCATCATTTCTGCCTTGGCATATATATATATATATATATATATATATATATATATATATATAATCCAATTCTAAAAATGCCAATATCCATGCATCAGCAAATAGAGAATGTTAGTGTCATGCACTAAAATAATTTCGTAAATAAAGAATTTCATAGCATATCGCCAAGTATTGTGTTTTCATTTTATTTCATCCCTTCACACTTCTGAATGCATTTACGTTAGCGCTTGGTACAGACTATCAACACTCTTTAAAATGATCCGAAGATTTTAAAAGGCGCTTTTGTGAGTTTACGATCGAATTTTGGAAACTGCGTCCGACACTTTCCTAATATTATTTGCTAATATGGATAAAGCTAATTTTTTACAATATGCTGTAAACTCCAAAAATCTCTGTCAACTTTCAGCGGATTAGGTTTTTATTACTATGTGTAGGCATTAACATCGACGCAGTGAGGTTTTACGACACTTTCCTGGCTTAGAATTGCGCTTAAAAAAAGAGTTTAAAAAGGTAAAGAAAATACTAAAAAATATGGTTGCGTCGCATAAATCGGAACCCCAATCTTTGCACTTCATAAAATTCAACATGCTTGGAAATGAAATAGAAAACATGAAATAGGATTAGATGCGGTTGTACTAAAAAGAAAAAAAAATTGATATTGATGATAATTAATCGATTAAAACCTAATTATCAAGATTTGTTCTATTTTTTTTTTTTGATACAAAATGTATTTTATCTGATTGAAGCATTTACACGCATTTAGATCAGACTGTAAAAATTTATAAATAGGGAAATTAAATAAAATGCATAGATAAAATCTATTTCTTCATCTCATTTATTTCATATCGTTTGTATTTATTTATTTATCATTTTGCTCATCTCATTTTATTTCATACCTTGTTATTTTTTTATCATTTTGTTCAACTCACTCTATTTTATACTTTTTTATATTTATTTATTTATCATTTTGTTCATTTCATTTTATTTCCTACTATTTTTTTTATTTATTTGCTTATCATTTTGTTCATCACATTTTATTTCATGCCTTGTTTATTTCTTTATTTTTCATTTTGTTCATCTCCTTTGTTTGATTGATTTTTTTAATCAATTACGGCTAAATCAAATCACAAAGATCTATCTTTCTTTCATCATACGTCACTAAGTTAGAGTCAATATCGTGCATTCTATAGAAATGTAAATTTAATATATCAGCTGAAGTATAGTCATTGAATTTTTAACTGTGTCATAAAACGGTGACTAAAACAGATGTGATCAGATATTATTTTTCAAGCCCAAATATTTTAAGAAATTTCATTTCGCTATAATACGAATAATTTCAAAGGATTTCGCAGAAACTTCAGGTCATAAAAATAAGCATATTTTGTTACAAAATGTGTATATATACAAAATAGAGTTGATTATATGCTGCATTAAAATACGAAATTCTAATATTTTTCAGTTTCTCAACAAAATAAGAATGTAATTCCAGATGATGCGATGTACATATTTTTCAATATTTCATGCACTGCTGAAATGTTTTTCTTTTTGAACAGCGACTTTATTGCTTTGAAGTTTCTGCGAGTATTTTCGAATCAATTTTGATCATCATTTTAACAGTTAAGTCAAAAGTGAGTTTCAGTTTAACACTCAGTTATGATGAGTTTTCCGCGGTGGCCTGGTGGTAATGTCTCCGCTTCTGAACCGGATTGTTTCAGGTTCGTGACCCGATTCCACCGAAGAACCGTCGTGTAAGGGGGGTCTGTTGCATGTTAAATCCGTCATGACCAAACGACCGCCCACTGGTGTGGTGTGGAGAGGGGAGTGCCAGATCAGGTGTCGTCCTCGTCATCTGACGGTGGTTCAAAATTACGAGGTCCGTCCCAAAATAGCCCTAGTGTTGCTTCAAACGGGACGTTAATATAACCAAACCAAACCAAACCTCTCTAAGAAGCTTATTTATTCTAAGTTCCTAATAGAATCCATAGTTTCAAAGACGCTCTTTCATTACACATATGTATAGTGCACTGATAAATACTGGTTTGTATATGATTTTAAAAAAATAGGAAGTAAAAATTATTTTACTTATATGAAAAAAATTGATAATGTACCAATTTTTACTTTCTCATATACAAATTACAGCGAAAATAATCATAAAAAAAATTCGAGATTTTGACGAATCCTTACGTTTCTGACACTGTGTCCTACAAATACATTTTTGCACTATATCTGTCTGTCCCTGATTAATTGAGATAGAGAGATCTAGAGAGATGAAATTTGGCATACATTATTTACACTAAATTTGCAGATTTCATTCAAATTTCGTGCAAAATCCGTACAGAAGAAGTCTGTCCTTCTGGTTGTCCCAGTATAAGTCAGTATGAACCGAACATAACAAAATGATGAAAGCTAGATAGATAGAATGTAGTATCCAAAGTTAATATTTATAGTGTCGGTATCTGTCAAATTTTGAGCCAAATCTAACAAGGAATTGGCCGTCTGTCAGGCTGTATTTTCAAAACCATTTAAGTACAATAGCTAAAAATTCTATGAATTAAATATACAAAATTTTGGTGTGTGATTTAGTCACTATAATGTTAAT
Organism: Argiope aurantia; assembly: GCA_026543865.1. NCBI lineage: Eukaryota > Metazoa > Arthropoda > Arachnida > Araneae > Araneidae > Argiope > Argiope aurantia. The sequence continues at coordinate 123,297 of JAPMOR010037467.1, read as the reverse complement.
TTTGTGTCAAAGTTTTGTTTCAGTCGTTTGTGAAAAATGCAACCAGAACACACATTTGATTTTCGGATACTTTTAACCGTATGCCAGGAATTATTCGCCATTCACCTAGCCTGAGTTCACATAATAGATTTACTAAAATAGTTACACAATAGATTCAGGCCAAAGGTTAATATTTCGTCACTGTTGTATGCCAATGCTATTCGAGGCACTCTGTGGTATAACAATTTTATTAGGGAGTGTACAAGAAAGTTTTGGAGAGACAACGCCCTCTGCTTTAAAACTAGTTCAGAGATTTCTCATCTTGCACTATTCGTAAACTAAATCATCAAGATGGTAATAAAGGGATAAGAAAGAAGTGGAAAGTAATTTCTTTTTTTCCGGAGAGGTCATTTCACTGTATTTATGTAGTAGAAATCATGAGGGATCACGTTGATTGCTTTTGAAAAGTGTCAATGTAGCAACGATTGCTATCGGAGAACATATTAGGCAATCTTTCTTCCTCTCTCTGAGGCAGAAGCAAGGCCCAAGAGCAGGCGTATCTCTTCTAGATACTTACTTTATCTGTTTCCATGAAAAGAAGACATTACGGGAGACATCACCATAACTGTTTAGAAGGATTGCAATATAGTTTTTTCCCCACAACTTTCAGCTATGCTTTAGAGAAATGATTCTATTGTAAGGCTCGAGATATTTGCTAGGGTCAACTTTATTTATATTTAAGATCTACAAATTTGAGAACAAGATGTCTCTTCTATCCAAAAAGCTGATATTTTCAGGCAGGCAACAATATTTAAAGTTCAGGGAAAACACTGCGAAGTCATTGCAAGTTTTGAATGAAAAAAATCGAGCTGCAGCGAAAGGATTTACTAAAGCAATAAATGTGATCCTATTCCCGGAACAACTTTAGTAACAAATAATTCATTTTTTTGTAAATAAAGAAAGTTTATAAAATAATTTGAATGATGATGACAATAAGTTAGAATTTTTAAGGAAATAAACAGTTTCTTCCATACGTATACAGTGTAATTTAGCAAATGCACGCACATTACGCATTAATACCAAATAAGTACATCTTCATAAGAAAAATAATCGAAAAGAATAAATCAGAGACAGCATAACATATCTAAGAAATGCTATTTAAACACGTTTTTTACATACTTGAGACTATCGATTATAATTTTTATTTTTTACTTTATTGCTCTTAACAGTGGGAGACAGATGGATGATGTAATATAATTTTTTAAATCCACTACTATTATTTTTGACTTTAAAAAGAGAATAAAACTTAGAGGTATTCTATTTTTATGGCTTCTACAAACATTAATATCTAATGTAGCCATATGTTTCTTGATATCGCTTCATTTCCCATGTTACTGTTTCTTAAGAATAAAAAAAAATATCTGATTAGAAGGAAATTTTTGTCTTGTTGAAAGAAAAATTTCGGCTTCGCTCTTAAATTGGAATCTAAATAAGCGAATAAAAAAAGAATAAACAGAAAAAATTCAATAACAAAATAAAATTTAAGGAATTTTACACTTTATGGAAAAGAATGTAATACACAACATGTATCAAAGTTTGTTTCAAAATAAGCATATTTTAAAAATAAAATCGAATTATGAGACAAAAATTAATCAATAACTTTAAATAAAGCATATTCATTTCATATGTTTAAATTTTTTATTAACATATTCAAAAGATTTTTAAAATGTCTAAAATTTAATGCATTCTTAGATCAAATCACAATAGCGACAAAATTAAACTTTAGCAAAGTTAAATTAATAGAAAAAACTGAAAAATCTAACTTAGCTGAAAATAATATATATATATATATATATATATATCCTAATATAAGATTAGATAAACTCAAAAAATTTTCAGAAAAAAGATGGAAACTTGGAAATTTAAAAAAAAAATGTATTACTTTTGATTCTATATAAGAAAACTACATCAAATATAACTAAATGTTTTCCGATTCTATAAATTTTTTATAACACTATCTTGAAGATATTATTAGCACTTATCGATTTTTAAATCTCTTTAAATGCCATTAAATAAAAATAATGTGCAATAATTTTTAAATATAGATTAATAGTTTCTTTTCTAGCTTGATTATGTAAAAAAAAAATGCATATTAACTTATGTATTCTTATAACATTTTTATATTCTTGTTTGATAAGAAACCAATTCTCTTTTCTATAATTTTTGATATGGAAGGTACTTAAATAGATCATTTAATTAAATAAGAGAAAAAAATCCTTTACAAAATTAATTTTAAACCATCTTTTTTCAAATGAAACTTTATATATAAAATATTATAAAAATCAGTGGGATTCCCCCCCCCAAACTTTCTCGCATACTCTCAAACAAAGTTATCACCCTCCATAAACCAGAAAATTATGCAATTACATATCATACATATAATTATGCACATAGTATATCAAATACATATTATTATACTATTTCCACTCTATATTGGCATTGACAATTTTTTAAATAAATCATCTAATTAAATAAGAGAAAAAAATCACTTTACAAATTTTATTTTAAATTAACTTTTTAAATGACTTATTTATATATATAATATTATAAGATTTTTCATCTCGAAACTTTCTCGTCTAATCTCTAAAGAGTTATCATCAACTACGCTAAACCTGAAAATTATACATACTGCACTAATATATATTGTCATTTTATTTCCATTGTTCATTGACAAATACTTAAATAAATTAATTAAATGAGTTTTTAAAATTAAGTATCATTAAGAAAAATTAAGTAAAAGTATTACTTAAAAATTTAATTAAATAAGTGAAAAAATCATTTTATAAAATTAATTTTAAATTATCCTTTTGTAAGTGAAGAAATTATATACAAAATATTATAAGTATCAATGGGATTTGTCACCTCCAAACTTTCTCTCATAATCCCTAATAAAGTTATTATCACCTACCTGAAACCCGCAAATCATGCATATTATATCAAAACGTATTGTCATCTTATTTCCACTCTATATTGTCATTGAACAGTTGTATTTCTTTGCAAATGCTATGAGCCTCCAACTTTCGAAATACATGTATAATCCAAAGTCATTCATGGTTGTTTGTTTTTTTCACCTTGTAATCACCTTGCACTTGTATGAATATAATTTTGTACTCTGTAATGAATTATTAACTGATTTAAAATATTTTAACGATTGAAACTCAACTATAGAAAGTGTATTAAGGAAATTTTCCTTTGTTGTACCTTCTTTGACAAGCAATCTAAAACCGCTTTCTTGCATCCAAATTAAGATATATTTTAAAAAATAAATAAAATTTATCGCGATTCGAGTAACGATAATTTTTTCGAAAAACAGAGTAATTTTTTACACACACACATATAAATAAGCAAACAAAATAAACAAAACAGAAACGCTGAGTTCTCATTAGTAGGTTTTTCCGATAACACATAATTTAAGGTACATTCGAAACAAATATTAAGTCAGTTTTCTTTTCTTTTACCCATAAACAAAGCAGTGCATATGAGTAGATATCTTCGTCATAAAGCATAAAAATATTTGGTATTAAGATGCTTTATTTTTTAGCCTTCATTATGAAAAATTCAGAACATCCAAATTTTAATTTTCATACATCTTTCTATCCAGCTTCTTTCGACGTCAAATAGCAATTTCACTTTTCATTGAATAATATCAAACATTATTTTTTTTCAAAATTATACAAATCCTTTTCTAAAGCTCTAAATTAGAGTAATAAAAAATGAGTAATTCAGAAAGTTGATTTTTTTTTCAAACATTGAGCTATTTAAATTAATGGGAGGCTCTTATCAAGACTTTTATATATTTTTTTTAAAATCTTAAAGTCATTATTTGAACTGGTCTTTGAGACTGAATGGTCTTGTAATTTATTTTATCCAGAAAACGTTTAAGAACTTAAATCACAAAGTATAATTAAAGGCATCTATAAAAAGTCAAGAAAAATTGGAAGTTTAATTATCCTTTCCAGCTATAAAGTATTCTCGTTATTTAAAGAGTTAAAAAATTATTCGATTGCGTTCTTCAATCAATATTACAACGGAAAAAAAACTTTTTGTCAAATAACAGTAGAAGTAAAACAGCATTCAATTATTTACATGATCTAGTTTAAACTTCAAAGAAAATTTTAAAATCTTTCAATTTTTTTGCTAATATGAGAATTTATATCAAATGATTGAATTACAAGGACTTTTGAATAAAAAATATATTTGAACATATTCCAAATGTTTGCTTAAATTATAAACACACACACACACACACACACACACACATATATATATATATATATATATATATATATATATATACAGGAAATCCTTATTATGATCAAGAGAATATAAAAAATGTAATTGCCACAAAATTTAACAATTTTAACCTAAGAATCATTATGGATTTTAGAAATTATTTTTACAACTATATTAATTTATTGATTAAGGCAAAAAGTGATTCATATTATTCGTTTCGAATGTAGGTACAATGGAAATTGTAATTAAATATATATATATATATTATTTTTATTTATTTATTTTATTTGTTTGCTATACTACTGATTTTTTAAATTAGATATAGAGTCAAACAGTAAAAAGTTTAAGGAAACCTTTCATTTTTAACATGACGTAATTGGAAAATTTTCCTTTTCTTGAATCCTTACATTATTAATACTGAGTTTAATATAATGAAAAAAAATGTCTTCATAACATCAGTTTTGCTTGAAACTATCAGGTACAAATAGCACTTTATTTATGAAATTACTATTTGGAACATAAGGAGTACTAACTCTCATCAGTTCTCACCACAGAAATATCATGAATTTACAGAATATTTTAGAATAGCTCCTTTTGTGGAATGGCGCAGTATGGCCAAGAAAGGCTCCTGCGTCAATAAAACAAACAACAGCATTTTGTTGAAATGAGAAGCTGGTGATCAAAATGGGACAGAAAATAATCAGCAGTCATAAAAATTAATTTCAGCAGTGGAATACGGAAGCTTCCAAAATATTTGCAGGGAATCTGCATTGCCTTACAAAACAATGGCCAGGTGGATTAAAGCCTCCTATGAAGAATGCCAAAATGTAGCAGATGTGCATCAGCCATGTCATCCTGATTATTGTTGTCGCTTTAATGCACACTTAATGTATGGATTCGCGAACTGGCCCAAGAGATAGAACTAGCATCTGCGATATCTACTATAGCATTTCACAATCTGATGGAACGCCGGGTTATGCGAAAAATTTGAATTACATATAATTTGACGAAAATGCAGAAATGACTTCGATACGACGCTGTTAATACCTCCTGTAACGCAATGAACTCAATGAAGGACAATCTTTCTGACACCGTATCATAACACTGAATGAGACATGGGCCAAATCGTATGAGCCAAAACTGAAACTTCAATCGGACGAATGACGTCATTATGAGTCATTAAGAAGGTCGAAAATTAAAATTAGATTATCCAAAGATCAAATTAGAAACCTAGCAATGTGAAAGTTATCGTGATTCCAGTTTGCGATTGTGATGGCGTCATCCGTTCTATCGCTGCATGTCGTCAACTGTTCTGTTCTTTTTTTGGAACACAATCTGATATCAACTTTGAGAAAAAAGCTGCCTACATGTTCTACAAAACCCCATTGCCCTTTTTCACGACAATGCTCAAACACATGCAGCGCAAACTGTGGCTGCTTTATTCAATCGATGGAGCAGGGAAATGCTGTACTCTCCACCATACTACCCAGATATAAATCCTTGTGACTTTGACTTGATTCTTAAAATAAAAAAATGTCTTTTATTTCAGCATTGTTTCAGATATTCTTCATACAGTAAACCGCCCAATTCGAATCATCAATGAAACAGTTGATGCTACAGGTATCCTAAAACTTCCACATTGCTAGCAAAAGGTTTTACATAACGTTACACTGAAGGACAATTAAACTTAATAACATGTATCTCTTTTGTACCATCTGGAAGTAAATAATTGCGATTATTAAAATTCCAAACCTCGTGCAATGTAAAAGACGATAATAAGAATAAACGTGAATACAATGGGAAAATTTTCCACTGCTGGAACGCAATGTTTCAGTTGGATATCTAATGAATAGTAGAATTAATAGATAAATATTTATAATTTTTCTTTAATATTTATAATATATTGAAGGATAATGAGTGTATATCGATTCTCTGTATAAAAGTTCGTTTAGAACCTATTTGCTCAAATATACTTTGGAAGGTAGGGATGTGTGGCTATGACTGATTATTTTAAAAATTTTAATTAGATCTTTTTTATTAATTCAAAACTAAGAGAAATTTAAATACTTTTCCATCATAATTTCTATACCCTTTAGATAAAAAAAAAACTTTCTTTTATTCAAAATTTTAAAAAATCTTTTTTAATAATAATATTTTTTTATTACATGCATTTTTTTTCTTAAATTTTAGCGTTTCTTAAAAATATATATTTTATTCTTTTCAACAATGAAGACACTATGAAAAACAAAACCTAATTAGAAGATAAAAATAAGCAATTGCAATTTTGATATTATTTGAAATTTATTTCAATAGGTAGACTCATGAACACAAAAAATGGTTTACACAACAGAATTTCAAACATATAATATAAATTGACCAATAAAAATATTTTGTTGAGATGAAGAAGATAATAAAGTTATGTACAACCACTGTAATGAAATTTAAATACAACCAACCTTTCTGGTGAAAGAACTGGTCATCAGAGGCCAGAAATAAATAATAAAAAAATGTCCAGCTATTAAGTTTTATAGAACGAGTTTTCATTAATACACAAGATTAACTATAACTCAATAAGAATGAAATATTTCTTAAAAAATGTGTGTGCTTGAAAATTATTTCCTTCATTTACCAATGAAAACTTACATGTGAAGGATCCCCTAAATTCTTGTGGCTCTATAAATTAGTTTTAAAAGCAAAAGAATTATATGTCCTATTTATCATTTAATAACTCCTATTATTTGATCATTCAAACAGCATCAATAAAATATACCTTTACTTGTACTTAAAAAAATAAAATTTGAATCATCTTGGCTTCCCCTGCGTGCATTTCATATGTTGTAGTCAGGTGAACTTAGCCTTAAAACTTAAAATACTCAACAATATTGTTACAATATCCGCAGTACACGTCACATCATTTAGAATACCGAACCACATCGTGGAAATCTTTTATATCTTGTACTAAGATGGCCGGAACGAGTTTTCTGGATAACACCTACGGCAATAAAAAATAGCGTAATAGTAATAATGAATATAAATAATATTGAATAAACTTTTATGATTTTAGCATTATAAGATATTATTATTTAGTCATATATTTTCTGAAGTAAATTTTATATCATTGCCACCAGTATCATAATATCCTTGTTCACTCTAGTCTGCTTTATACTGGAATGTGTCCCGGGATGTGGGGGGGGGGGGTCTCATAATGGAGGATGAGAAGCTTTTGGCATGTTGGTTAATTCTCACCATCCTTGTCTGTACATGAAAATGTCGGGGTCTGACTCCTCCTACAATGAAGGGACTTGCTTTCTTAGGGTAGTATTGTACCGTGGCCGGTAATGGCCCTTAGAACTCAACCACAGTTTCCACCAGTGTTACTGTTGCCGCGGTGCTGTCATTCAAGTGTCTAAGTTTGCCTTCCGGCGGTTCAGAGATTTTGCGAATACTAGAATGTATTCCTTCCGAGAAAAGGTAATTAATAATTGTTCTAAAACGAAAGAGTTGAAATGGCTCTTTATAAATTGAATAAATGAAAGAATAACAAGAAATTTTTATGCAAAATAAATTGAATAAAAGTTTTGTAACGTTGAGAATTGGTAGTTATTAATAAGTTATAAAGTTATTAATCACCGTTGTATGAAAATAAAATTTCGAAAGTTGACGTTTTTGCTTAGATAAAAAAAAAAAATAAGAAATAAACTGAATGTGATATATATATACAGATTTACTTTTTAAAATTCATTTTACTATTTAACTTTTAATCCACACTAACATTTATTCCTTTCACATAAATTAATATATAGAAAAATACATTATAACAAATTGGAAAAAATAATGGCACGAACCATATCTTCCCCACATTACCATATAGATTTTCACTTACCATTGATAAGACTGGTAGACGTCATTTAGCCATTATGTATTCTCTATTTTTACATATTGGAACAGACTATGTCATCATCAGAAGTTGAATAGAAAAAAAAGGTAGTTAAACGAAACGATTATGCATGAGATTATGAATAGAGATGCAGGTGGACAGGTGGGTTTGACGATACATAATTAACTGTCGCTTCAACTTTGATATTGATCCCTAATTATCACATTTTTAAACAAGGTTTTTTCTTCACGTTTGTTATCGCCATTTTGTTTTTCTTTCTACCCTTCATCTGCCGGTGTTAATTGTTTACTCCAGGTTCCAGATCAAATTACTCTCCTATGCTTCCAAGCTAATTAGTATGCATCCGTAATATTGATTAAGCCACGAGTTTTAATCGTGATTAATGACTAGTTTTTGCTGTTATTTGTTGGAAAAATGCTGGAAAAATATGTCAGAAGTCGGATATGTTCATGAGTAACTGACACGTGATTAGCAGAGAAGCATTAAGTAAGTACACTCTTTTTTACTTTGACTGATGGCAACATTAACAAGAAGGAATAAAACAGTTTCTTTTTATGTTTAAAATGTTATAACTTTGTGAAAGTTTAGCACATTTTTTTATAAAGATTATTGGTTGAAGACTTTGTAAAATGATTTCGAAAGAACTGAGTTTCGGTATTTTTATTTCATATAATTTAACTAAAAATCTATTTTAATCAACGAGAAAGCACTTATAAGCTGAGGAAAAATTAAGACGAAGATGGTATCTTTCATTAAAAAAATGTGTACTTTGAATTGTTATTGCAAAATGAAGTTTATGAAGTACATTTGAAAGTATTCTTAAAATAAAATTTCAATACATTGTTAGTGTACCAAAAGATAGTGATTTCTGTTTTTTTTTTTTAATTAATGTTTCTACAGCGCTATCTGAACTGTCTTCGAATTAGTTTCTTTTATTATGCTCTCATCGAAATAGTAATTGCAACCAGGAAAGTTTTTTTTTTATTATGTAATATTATCTTATAAACCTTTTTCTAAAGTTATTATTAGATAGAAACTCAAATATTCTTTCGAAATAGAGACTATGAGGCTTAAAAACGGTTTCAAATCTTTTTAATCTAGAAGTTTCTGAACATTTGCGAAATCAATTTTTATAATCAAGCTTCACTGGCGTTAAGAAAACTTATCCATTTGTGATAGAACAAAATAATAGAGAGAAAAGTGATCTCCAGAGTGACTTGAAAGAGCACAAATTAATAACACAAACAGAGCAAGTTTCTAGTCACTTGGTGATACGAAGTGTCATTAATTTTTATGAAAAAAAACATTTGGTTATCTATACCACCTTTAATTGAAATATTAAAATTGATTTTTTTTGTTAGCGGAATTATATGCTCTAAAAGCCCGCATAATCGAAAGAAGATTTCTAGAAGAAATGTTATTTGAGCTACTTGCTTTATAAAACATGTATGTTATGACTGACAAAACATATTTTAAAATAATTTCTTGTTCGAAAATCAAATGAAAAAATGAAAATCACACAGCGTAACATACAATTCAAAATATCATTAATGATATAGATTGATATTGATTGTGGCCACGATAAATTTTCTGTTCTAAGCAATTGTTACTAAATAAAAAAAATCGGAGTAAATGTTAAGATAAAAATTGTTTTTCATAAAAAAAAGAAGCTTAGTATTTTTCTATATCTTTTAAAATGTATGTTATATAAGAAAACTCTTTACTTCTAAATAGGATCTTAATTCAGAAAAATTCAAAAAAAAATCGTCCGTTCTCAAAATAATAATAAATAGAGATAATATTGATCAAAATATTAAATAGTCCTCACCGGCTCACGCAGAAGGTCCTCCGTGGGATTATGATTTATAATCAGGATCTATCCGTTATGATTTATAATCAGGATCTATCAGGATTTATAATCAGGATATCAGGATATATATCAGGATTTATAATCAGGATTATGATTTATAATCAGGATCTATCCAACAGCACCGCATTACTCTAAATTCCAGAGAAATGAGAATGCACTTACTTAATTCAGTGATTTGGCATTCTCATATTTCAAGTATCCCTCCCACCATAAAGACCTCGAATAGGTCAATAATTATATTTTAAGTATTCCCATTTTGTAGAAAAAAGTAAAAAATTGCAATTAAGAGGACAATAAATTTTGAATTAAGCAATAATGGATGAAAGCGTACAATTTTATTTTTATCGTTTCATCACCAAAATATGTGTTGATATTCAACTAAAAAAGTGTTATAAAATATGTTGATTTGAAAAATATGAGAAACAAACAACAAAAAAACATGTCAGAATTTTTAATATAATCTATTTTATTGCTTCCAGACCATTGTTGAACTAACGAATCATATTTGATTCACATATTTTTGAAGGAATTCAATGTAGTTAATAGACTAATTTCCCATTAATTAATGCAAATCCAATAAATTTATATAATCATGCTCAACTCAATCTTTTATAAATATGAAGTTTCCCTTTCACGTCAATCCCTATTTTAGCAAGCTTCAAAATGTAATTAGCTCTAATAAGCATTAAAAAAAGAATCGAATGCCATAGAAAAGATGATTGAAATTAATTTAAATACATCAAAGTAACCAAATAAAAGGGTTCCGTAAAGATTGGCCCCTCTATGAATCTAATGCAGTGTTTCGCAAACATCGCTAAATTACCCTCCCTGTAATTAGTGGTAATTACCTCAAACGGTACGCATTCAATTCAGTCTCATCTCACTTGCAAATTGCCCTTCCAAAGTTCACGCTAGACTCCGTAGGTGTAAACATTATACGGATTATAATTCTCTCTCTTTTTGCAATCTGCCCTCAGTGCTGCTGTAGGACGAAGCGCTTTACGCCCGCTTTTATCTTATTCCGCTGCATTATCTTGATTCACTGCAATCATAAAGCGCTTCAAAAATTATAATTAGACTTTCGCCCGAACATTAACTCATTCAGAGGTTCACGGTTATTAGTGATGGAGTTATTAGCATCGTGAAACATGCATTAGAAAGAATTATGAGATGTGTAGAGACTGCATTTTGGAGTAATTACTCTCGACTAAGTGATATCAATTGTTGTTTTGACAACCGAATGGATCATTTATTGTTCACCATACGACAAAAGGAGTTCGCAAGTGCCAGAATGCTAGGTAATCAAAGCTGAATCGACCAAATGGATAGGAAAGGTGAAAAAGGCAAAGGGGGGATGATAGTTAAATACATGTTATTGAAGTATAAGGGGGGAAGGAAATTTCGTAAAAAGAAACAGCAAATAACAAATTTAAGATGCCAAATTTAATACAATGAAAGTTAAGTTTAATTTTCAAGAATTATTATTGACGGAATCATCATGCTTCAAAAAATAGGAAGGGCTGTTGCTTATACTCAAATCTACTGCCTCTTTTATCTTATTCTGCTGCATTGTTTTGATCTGAATACCAAATTTGATTCTGATACCGGATCTGATCTCTTCGATCGCGATGAGATATGAACCGGGATTATATTTTTGAATGGCCATCCTACGTTTGATCCCTATGGCCTTGGCAGAGGAAAGATAAATTAAGATACATTATAGATATTTGTTAGAATGGTGAAGATAGAAGTTTCGTAGATAAATGCGTATATTTCATATTATGGTTTATTCCATTGAAAAAGTGTGAGGTCAAATGTTAATTAATTCTTCATGCAGTCTGAAGAATATTATTTTCTAATAAATTGAAAGAAGTTTTTTTTTTTTCATTTTTTATTGGAAAAATCTGGGACTTTAAGCATTGTTTTAAATTTAAATCTCCATATTAAATTAAAATTAAAAGGAGTAATAAAACCAATGCAATTTACTATTGAAACAAAATTCGTTGCCGAAAATTATGCATTTAGCAATATTCCAAATAATAATCAATTTTTTACCTTAAAAATTATGTCAAAGCGTTATACATTTCTGAGCAGTTCTAAAAAAATTATTTAACTAAACTTAGTCATTGAAATAAAAATTAAGGTATTATTAAAGCGCTAAGGTAAATTAAAATTATAAAATATATTAGGCCATTATATGATAAAATAACGTTAATTTTTGAAAATATGCACTTATTCCTAAAATATTAATCTGGTATAAATAAGACAATAAACCAAGTTTGAAAATTCAATTTTGGAACTTTATTATAACAAGATTGCCCTAGTCTATGGAAATTTAATTAGCTTATCAAATCAAGATATATAAATCTTAAAAATGAATTACTTTTGAGCATCAAAAAGTCTTAGATATATTTATAAGGAATTTTTAAATATGGAATTCAGTTTTTTTTTCTTTACATGAAAGTAATTTTTAACCGAAAAAATAAACAGAAACTAAACAGCTTTAACGTATTAGATGTTTATTTATTTACCCAAATAAGTAGAATCAAATTCCTATAAATAGATTTATTCAAATATTATGGAATCACAGACATAAATTTTTCAATATTGTAATATGATTTCTATCGTATCTAAAAATCTTATTCAAAACAAATATGATGTTATCATATAATATTCCTCATGAAAAAAAAACACATTTTTGATAGAACTAATAATTTAGCTAAAACATTAAAAATGAGCTATAAATTTTATAGTTTAAAAATTAAGATAATTTTATATGCTTGTTATGTATTTGTAAAGCCAAGCCAACAACATAAAAAGAAATATAGTTCTACTTCATTTTTGAGTTGGAAATATTTCAAAATTGTACTTCAGTGTAAAAATTAAATGTTGACTTTTTATAAAACTATGATACTTTCATTCGACCCTAATATACTTTTAATAACTACATAATCACTTTTTGAATCTATTTTAATTCATATTTTTCCTTGGCTATTACGAAAGAATTAAATTCAAACTAATCGTTGAGAAGCGAGGATTTTATCGAAAACTCTGTAGTGGCTTTTCCAACATTTATAGAAAGAGTCAGTGGTTCCATTTGATCACCCAAACCGTTATTATTCTTTTGTTTTCTGATCAGTAATAAAATAACTTCTTTATCATGTTGTTGTTGTGTTGTTACCCATAGAACTTGTCATAGAAGGCTTGCTGACGAATATCTAAGTTTTAAGCCGAATTTTAGTGTCTCTTCTTTCACTAGCACCATCAAGGGCCAAGAGTATGTCTCAATTACTCACTCACCACAACCTTTTTCACGAATTGACTTCCTTCATACATTTCAGTCACAGATCTTAATTTATACCTGAATGAGAGATCGATCACCCTTGACCCAGTATCTCCCAGTGGTATTGTGTGAACTTTGTGGCTACTACAGATTTATACGAGCATCAGCCACCATGTAAATGGAAAATCTTCGACCTGAGGGCATTTATCATGTAGATGAGAAATAAGACAGTTATCCAAACCTTTTGCTGAATAATTAGAATTGAGACACATTTTCAGATTTTATAAGATAAACAAAATACCAATAGATTTGAGTTGTAATATGTTTAGCTGTTTATAAGAACAAGAAAAAATAGAATTGTTTTACAAACTTAATATAACTAAATTAAACTTAAAACTTATACTTTAAAAAAAAAATCTTACTTACAAATTTATCTTTATCAAGAGATTTTTATTAAGTGTGTTTTTAAAATAAGATCTTAATAATTTCCTATAACTAGAGGAAGAAGAGAAGAAGAATTAATAACGTTTCTAACAGATATTTTTAGGTGATGTATGCTAAGAAATCAACACAATTAGATAATTTTTAATCACTAATAAGTAAAATAAATGTTTTTCATTGTTTTAAACTCATATTTTAGAAATACATAATCATCATTTCATAAATTAATGCATTAGTAATTTTATATCAGAAACTCATATCTCTACTGCCAGATACAAACTGTGAAATTTATTGATGTTAATAATATACTACAAAATAACGCATGATAATAAAAATGCAAATCCCCTCCCCCTCCCATTCCTCGTAATGAACCTCTAATTAGCAACGCATCTAACTCCATTTCAAATTAAACTAAGAACTTACGCACTTAGGAATTAATTCATTGAAGGCTGCATCCGCATCCAATAGCACCACCCACCATTATCTAACAGTTAGATATCGCCCCGGGCAGTTCAAAATTTTACTCCATTAGGCGTGCATACCATATTCCCACACGTCTGTCATTCCTAATGACGCTACCATTTCATGTGTACTGCAATCAACTGATTCGACTGATTCAATTTACCCTTTCGTGTTCCTCTAGAGGTATTTGTCCCGTGCCGATACGACGGCCCTCGTCAACCAAATTTCAATGATTAACATCGGGTTAAGTAATTTCTTACATATACGTGCAGATATGACAAGATACTATCTTCAACAAGGGAACGCCATCGAATATCAATAACTGATACTGTGAAGGTAATTAATTTTGCTCTTTCCCGGGTCCGTTAAGTGTGCGATCATTAAAATTTTCTCCTCATAATTAACTTTTCTTCGTTACGATTTCGGCCCAAGTATCATCCTCCTCATTTTGCGGTGTTCCGAATTTTATTAATTAGAGACTTTGGAGTGCTGTTCGTTTGAGTTCCTTCGGTCGTTGGGGAACCTTGCTGGCGATAATTAATCAACGTCTTGGAAAACCCCAAAAGATCCATATCAGCCCCTGTGATGCTCCTGATTTTGATAAGATATCAGCTGTTTTGACAAGCTGCAAACTCTGAGGTTGCCCTGGTCTGGGATCAAAATTTCTGTTTTGTTTTAATATCCTGTCTTCAGAGCGAAGAAGTGTTTATATTCAATTTCATTGAGTGCCAATCTTCGTGACTCTATTGATCTTCATTTAAATTGCGTAGATAATTTAAAATTATTAGAGATTTTTGAAAAAGTTCATTGATTTTCTTACTATAATAATAATGCTGAAAACTATGTCCTAGTGAACTTGTGCATTTATTTCTTATGTTAACGTCGTTTGAATCCTTGCAACTTGGTAATTTAAAAAAACAACTAGTATGTTATTCGTGATGAAGGTATTTAAAATTATTAAATCTAAAAGGACTGTGAGAAAGATATCCTAAATTTTCAAAATGCTCATAAATTTTTTTGAAAATTCTTGAAAATATGGCTTTTATTTTATTACTGAAATCAACTCTGTTTTTTCTTAGATTAGTTGCTGTATCTACGGATTGGCTAGCTTTTAACTTTTCCGCATATAGACAAAAACAATATATAGCTAACATACATACATTTATGTCGTATATTTTTTATATTAAATTCCTTCAGAAGGTCTAAGATCCTCACTTAATTATTAATTAATCAATTATAAATTTAAAGACTTCGGATAAAATATAGTTTTAGTCTCAAAGTTGGCGCGCATATAAAGAGACTGCTTGAGTCTAATAACGTATAAAGGGTTGCCAGAAAAACACTGAATTATTTAATTCAAAATGGTTTTTTCAGGAGTTTAAATTTTATTTTAAGAGACTAATATCATGAAAAGGTAAATTGAAAGATTTTGGTTTCAGATAATAGTTTCTTTATTTAATATTCTATATAATAACATACGTAGATATTATAATACAAACCACTACTAAAAACAGAATATTAAAATTAGTAATTTAGATAAAACGCAAGTAAATAATTTTTCTTGGAGTAAAATAGCACATGCCCGTCAATGAAAGTCAACATATATATAAATAAATATATATATTTAGAAATTATTTATTCTTATGTCTAGTAATTTATTTTGTTAACGAAGTTATTTTGTCTTGAGGCAAGTTTAACATTTATATCCGTTCCATTTTTGGTGTCTTGTTATTCTTATTTTCAATGATATCTATAAATATTGAAAACCCATGCATAGATATTTTGAGGCTGCTTTTATGGATACAATTTTAAAAAGGGGGAAATGCCCGAATTCTAAATATTACTAAATTTTTAAAAAATTAAATCTATATAAAATTGACAAAATTATAGAATGAAATGAAATTTTATGCAAGAGATTTAAACTGAAAAAAAGACAATTAAAATAATACTTATGAGTTGTCAACCAAGTGCATTAAGATCTTAAATTAAAAATGATAAGAAAAAATTGGACTAAAAAATTTTAAAAATAATTGCGAAAATTATAAAAGACATCTTTTAATATAAACTAATACATGCATATTAGAATTTTTGATTTTATTCAATGAAATGAATGCAAAAATAAAAATGTTTGGAGGAAGGAACTTAACCTTTTACAATGGCAAAACCACATGAAATATTGGTGTAATTGAACTGTAATATGAGTAAAATTCTTTGACAAAAAAATTTGAACTGATACAAATTTTGCTCATATTAAATTGGTAATATTTTTTTGAAAATCTGCAAATAATTGTATGGCAATGGAAGACAATGCAAAAAATAAATTTTGTGAAATTATATGATCCGAAATTGTGGTTGAAAAGAGTAGAATATCTTTATATGTATTCACCATCTTTAGAAAAGTTTGGAAGTTTTTAATTATTGTACTTAATCATTGCAAAATCTAAGGAACAGGTGTAGTACCAAATTTCAGTTGAATCTGTCAAGGGATATGCAGTTGCTTAAAGTTCAAACAAGCAAAATTTAATTTTATATGTGTGAAATACAGGTAATTGAATGATGAATGAAAAATAATGCAAGCACTTAGGATGAAGTGGACATAACGTGCAATGCGTATACACATTTAAATTTCCCCCTATTGTTTTTTGTGTTAACTAATTATGTTCTGTCAACAATTAGCATTGTATGATTTCTTTTAAATTGTTAAAGTCACCGATTCAATGAAACTTGGTCTATGTACAGACATTTAACGTGTATTCTAAAGAATTTTAATTAAATTCTTGATCAAAATATTTTTTTTTGGTATTAGCATGTCCATTTGAAATTATACGTCCGTTCAAATATGTACTCACGAAGAAATGATATGAACAACAAAATACGGTAATCTTATGTGAGGATGTAACAACTCTGCATAGCTATAGTTGTAATTATTTGTTTCATTTTTGCCATTTTAGTCATCCACAAGTAAATTCATTGCGGAACTTTGGAATAATATTCATTCCTGTGCAAGTAGAACGAAATTTTAATTACATAATTTGCTTTTCAACTAGAGCACATAATAAAGAATAGTAATTATTAAGCGCTGTGTTTGCTTGTTTAATACTTAAAACAAACATTTTCTGCTATTGGAAAGTTTCGTTTTACCAATGTTTACTCAAAAAATAAAATATTGTGAAATGTAGACTT
Organism: Argiope aurantia; assembly: GCA_026543865.1. Classification (NCBI taxonomy): domain Eukaryota; kingdom Metazoa; phylum Arthropoda; class Arachnida; order Araneae; family Araneidae; genus Argiope; species Argiope aurantia. The sequence goes on along the minus strand of JAPMOR010037467.1, from coordinate 105,888 downwards.
TAAAAGAAATACAGAATCGAAAAGATAATTTTATTGCTATATGCTCAAATACTTAATTTTAAGAAAATAGCTAAGTAAATGTAAGTTGAGAGTAAATTAGTTCAATTATTTATTTTAATGTTGTAAGTAATTTCTTCTCAACGTCATCCCAACCTCAGTATTAATTATTCTATACTATTATTTTAAATCACTTTGCAGTTAAATGTTTGATTAAAAGCAGATAAAATAAAAATTTGATGCATTCAGAAATTTCTATGCATTTTCTAAAGTATATTGCGTATTCTAGATTTGGAGTTTATTACTTCAAAGCTAAGTCAAACATTTTGAAATAAGTCATTTCAAAATTAGATTATGGACTCGTAAATGAAATTATTGCCTAATGTATGAATCAATCTAATGGATTAAACAAAAATAAACATACACCAGATGAAATCAGTATATAGAGTATGAATAATAACATGCGAAGCGTATTTTGTTTCTTATTTTAAATTTATTGATAACTTTAAATGCTTTAAAGCTTTGTAGCAAATACTATGTCCTACTTGCACGTTGTAATAAATTTACATTATCTATGCCTACACTTTGTGGCAGAGACTTTATCCTACTTTCACTCTGTAAGTAAGCTTATTTGAGATATTCCAAAGCCTTGCAGAGGAAATTACTATATTGAAGATATTGCGTACTGTAAGTAAACGTACTTTAAGCTCT
>JAPMOR010037467.1:36362-77005 GCA_026543865.1 Argiope aurantia | reverse complement strand
TATATGTATGTATATGTATTAGTATCAGTATATGTATGTATATGTATCAGTATCAGTATGTTTATGTATCAGTATTCCAGTATCAGTATCCAGTACTGATATGCAGCACATGCATTCTCAAGTTAATGTGTTATGGTAAATGGAAATTTTGAGAGCACTCACGCACCGACGCTGTTCCTAACAAAAGTTAAATATACGTTGTCAGGTCCCAAATAGTTTCCAATTTATTTTAATTAGCTATTTTAATTTCCTAATAGAATTAAATCGCGTGATATCATAATTCCAATAAAATTATAAATTCCATGGTCTTCTAACTGCACGTTGTCTTTCGTGCCATTTTAACCTCACTTTTTTATTCCTCAGAAAAATTTCACAGATTCCCTACTCTACCATCTTTTAATAGAAAAGTTAAAACCGCAACAATGATGAACTTTTCATGAAACATTGAAAGCGGTTTGAATGTCTTTATAACAATGAAAAAATACTGTCAAAGATTATGCAATAAACTATAGATATATATATTCTAAAAATATGAAATTAAGAAAAAAATGTGAATATTAAATTTGTTTCATTGAAAAGATGGTATTTTTTTATTTTTATTTATTTATTTGAAAAAAATGTGTTCTGAAGCTATTGTGGAGAAGTTCAAAAAATTCGCTTGGCTTTTAACTAATCGAAATTCTAATTGAAATTTCAAAATATGTTCCTAGATGTGCACATTTCGATTCTTCATTGTTTGTCTGAGGCAAAATTTAGAGCTATAGCTAAAATTAGTTTGGCCTGTAGAGAACTAAAACTTACAATCTTATTGTTAGAAGAGACAGATTCAATTAAATTTTTTGAAAGCACTTTTCCCCCCTAAAAATTCTCAAAAAACGCTTGTTAATAATGTATCGATTAAAATGTTTACAAAGATAATGATTTCAAAAGGATGTCAGTAAAACAATACTCATTTGCCAATGTATAATTTTTATGATTGATTCCATTTATTCATTATATTCAGTTTTCAACGCAATATTTTAGGAACTATTTTATTTCTTTATTAGTTTAAACGATAGTAATTGTAGTAAATACAAATTACACATTTAATTAAACAATAAATTCTCAAAGGTTAATAAGCTGAATAATTCTCGAATAATAATAATATTCAATCATAACATATGATATGTAAAATCACAAAATCTTGCATTAATACTTTCATACATAATTTAGTTGTTTCCGATTTTAGATATGCATGATATGCATAATGAAAGCAAATAGCTAAGTAGACAAGTTATTCAAGACATGTAAGGAAACATTTATTCTTGTATTAATATTCCTCTATATAATTTGCTTGAAATTTCTACATTTTCTTTGATGTATTAGCGCTTAGTAGAAAGCATGTGCAATACTATTACTGAAATGTTATATCCTATAATGTTTAATATAACTATTCTCAATCAGATAGTATTTTTATTAGATTCTACGTGCTTCGTATACTGATTTTATTGTAGCAGTTCAACTTACTCTCCTAAATTATCTTCCTGATATCACGACTGCAGACATGATATTAGCGACATTTATATTTGCAAGATATAATCTTATATCTTGGGAATATGAATAGATCCTTTTAGTAAATAGAGGCTTATTGCATTAGTTGTTTCAAAGTTAAACAGATTATGTTTTATTTATTATTTTATTTTATTTACAATTTACTAATGCTATAATATCTCAATAAAATATTCAATATTTTTTTAAATTTCTTTAGTTTATTTATATATTTTACCAAATTTTAAGATGCAAAAAAGTCATATTTGGAAGTAACATTAAATAATATCAGTGAACATTTTTACTACCTTTCCTGCATGATTAAAGGACAATTGATATAGAATCTGGAGCTTATAAATGATGATAAAATAAACATATTCGAAAAGAAATACATGAAGCATCTTTTTTTCACACATGAATTGCTACAATTTATTCGTCTTTATTTAGAAAAGGGTTTATCATTATGCATTTATTTAAAAAAATGACTTAATATTTATGAAATGAATATCATAAAAGAATGTTTACTCTCTCTTTTCTAAAAGTTATGAAATTACGAAAATTTATATGATTTTGATATGGCATGAAGCTTTTCACAGCATAATTATCCGATTTGTTAGTTCATTTTTATTTCATTCACTGGAGTCACCTATTAATTAAATTAGGAAAAATAATGTGTATTTAAAATGATGAATCAAAATCTAAATAATAAAAAAAATAAAAGTAACCAATTCTTTAAAAAAAACTTTTTACCATAGAAAATGTATGTTTTTAAAAATCCTTTTTTTAAATTATTTTTAAAAAGCAGATTAATTCTATTTTAGAATCTGTCACCGTTACTTCAAAGCGAAGTTACTTGCACAAGACGTATACGGTTATCCTACGAAGCATAAGTATTTAAATCTACCTGAAAAAGTGTTTATTATTAAACGAAATATAAATATGTTATCACAAAAAAATCTAAACTAAAGCAAATGAATCCTGTAAGTTGTTTTATCGTTTATTATCAAGTTGTTTAATTATTCTATAAAGCTTTAGTTTTGTAAAAATTCCTAAAATCTTCATTACCACGTTCATAAATAGCAGACTGAGACAAAATAAATTGAAAATACTTAATTAAATAGTTATTTATGACAATGAAATATATTTTAATAATAAAAAAGCAGGACGACATAGATTTTAAAACATGATAATATACCTTGTATATTTGAATATAATAATATCCATGGCATTTTATATCACATTAAAAATGATTATTATAGCACTGACATTCAAAAAAGTCTTAAATGGGAACATTATTTTTTTAAAGAACGCCAGGAATTTATAAGAATGAAAAGTAAAATACATATTCTTATTAATTCTTTCTTATTAGTTCTTTAGCACTGAACATTGCCATAATCACAATCTATCCATCGTTTATTTGATTATCTCAGTTTTTTTTTTTTTTTTTTTTTTTAATTTTGAGTTGACAAATTTTTTAAGGCAATCAATCATCCTATGGTACTTCAAGTTCAGACCAAAATTAAGTTCAAATCACCTCACGCTATATGCCTTTTAATACAGCCGTTACACCAGGGGACCCCTTCACCCTCCCTGTTGTTTTCTTTCAATTTCTGTTTTCAATCAAGACGTAACACCACAATCTAGGACAGCCATTACTCCAGCGCCAACGGAAGAAGGAAGGCGTCATAAAATGTTGTCGTGGAGGTACTTTGATTGCGGCAATAAAATTTTTATTACCGGTCTCCTGCCTTCCTGGACCCTCCTCTGTTCACTTGGCTACCTGAACTCTGATTTGCTAAAAGGTGGCAGGATCGGGGAGAAGTGGTTTACAGCGAAGGAACGCGGGAAGTAGAAAGAGGAGGGGAAGGAGAAACCCACTGCGTTATTTGGACAACATCGTAAATTGTTGTTAAGATGGCTTGATAAAAACAAGATTATACCGTTTGGAAGGGGTGAACTTGGTTTGATGCCCTCAAAATTGCTAGGTAAGTAACTGATTAAACGGGAGTTCTTATTTGAACAGCGTTTAATCGTGAGCGCGTTTTTATGCTCAAACCATGTGTTAAAGGTTAACGAAACATAAAAAGGAAAAGAAATAAAATAGACTATATATGATTTAAGGAAGAATAAAAAAAAATGTACTATAAAAATTTATTAAAAATATTTTAAATGAATTTCAGTTTATAACAGAAAATAGAAGCATTTCAAAAGAACTGCTTCACTTTCAAAAATGCTTTATCTTTTTTATAAAACTAAAAATCACTAGACGTATTTCCAACGTTTTTAAAAGTAGAATATGTTATCGTCATTAAAAAAGTATCCTTTATTAAAGCAGCAATCCACAATATTAGTTCAAGTTTTTCTAACGATATGTACAATTAACAAATTCTAAGTCCAAAAGGCAAAAGTAATGAATATATGTAAATTTTTACAGTCGTCAATTTTTTGGCGCTTTAAAGACTTTTAGCAGATAATTTAAGGATTTATAAAATTTCTTACCAATCGAATTAATATAATTTTAATTTTTTTTTAATTAGAGAAATTTACTCACCTTTGTATAATGCTTAAAATTGATTAAAATCTACTTAACGCTTAAAACTCCTCAAAGGTGCTGGTATTTAAAATTTTTTTAATGTAATTCTGCAACGGCAAAATAAATTTTATGTTTAAAATGCTTTTATATCTATTTCAATGAATGTCATATTTTTGATTGAGAAGCAAGTTCCCAAAGATTATAACAACAAATCCTCTTCCGATAGACATTTCGTATTTCCATTAAAAAAAGAGAAAAAAAATGAATACATTCAATTCCCATTTGTCCTCATCCCAATCCAGAGTTAAATTTCAATCAAAGATTCCAAATCCATTTCACTGTTCAAATTATAAATTTCCTATTTCAAAAAAAAAAAAAAAAAGAAAAAGGAAAAAAGATGAGAAGATTTCTCAGACGGGAAAGAGAAATCACTGAGGTTAAAAATAATGCATCATTTATCGAGCCTTCTTAAGGCAACAAAATCCTAAATTGAAATTTCGTTGCTTCTCAAAAACCGATACGGCAAAGAAAAAAATATTTTCTCTCTTCCTCCAAAGAAACAAAAAAGAATAACAAGTAAAAGAAGGCAGAATTTCTTTTTAGAAGTCGGGACCCATTTAGAAACAAAAAGGGGAACGCGTAAATGGAATCACGCGCTCGCGAAACCTACATTTTGATCTTAATGCCGCAAGATTCCTGGTGGTGATAATAAATCATCTCTCTTCTATACAGAGAAGAAATAAGAAACCAAAATAAGAAATGACTCCATGGCTCAGAGAATAAAAGGAATGAGCGAAGGAAGGAAGAAGTATAAAAAATGTATAACCGAATGCATTTTTCAAGGATCGCACTTTGCGAAAGAAAGATCTTCGAATGTCGATCAGGGGAAAAAAAAACAAAAAAAAAAAAACTCCAAGAAAGTAAATAAAATGGCAAGGAAGAGTTCAGAGCCCTTAGAAATGTAACTGGAAAAGGAAGCTTGATTTCGTATAAATATTAATGCTAATGGTACCTAAAAGCATTCCCTGCTTCTTGTACGTTTGAATATCAGCGATTTACTACTCATTGCTGACTGTTGTCAAGGCTAGACAGCATGAAAGGGATCAACAGACAACAATAACAGGGTTCACTGAGGAAAAAGCACGCCTTTGGTTTTCGGTACTCAACCTTTTTCTCCTTTTATGCTTCTGGCGATTGAGCGAATCCATTTCGACATGATTATACAGTAAGTGACTTCTGTCACTTGCAAAGGAGGGCATTAAAAGAGCTTTTTCTGCTCGAAGATTGTGTTTATTTCTCATCGGGATTGACTTTTCGGGAAGTAACCATTTTTTTTTTACTATCTTTTTCATTTGATGAAAATTCCATTTTGTTCTTTAAGCAGATCGTTCATTTGTGCGATTGTTGACTTTGCTTTTTCATTTGCTTTAAAATTAAAAAAAAAAATAGTATATTCACTTCAAGACAAATATATGATATCTTATAAATGGAACATGAATTTGACCCTCGATGACCTAACTTAATAATTTCACCTAACATCGCAGTCATATGACCAGCGTAACTGTGTATTTCCCCTAAGAGGTGGTTACTTACAAAGTATTATAAAGTAACATCCTCTATTTTCCTTTAAAGATATACAAAAATTAATCGTTTTGTGGCATGAGCGTGAAATGACTGGATTGTTTTGATCTAGTTAGTTTTACGCAACGAATTTGCATCCGTAATAGATTAGTTATACGCCGATAAAAAAAAATTAACTTAATGACTGAAATGAAATTATTGGAGTAATGTGATGACCTCAGTGGTACTATGGATTTCCCCATTTTCCTATTTAGCATGTGTTTATGTGATTTCATTCTTTGTAATGTTTGTTTTTCGTTTAATTATTTTATTTGTATTTTTTATTCTTTCTATATTTATTCATACAGTACAATTAATACTGAACATAGATAGTGCACTGTGCTCTGGACCATTTGTATATTTCGAATGTGCGGGAAACGCACTAGAGCTTTTTATTGTAAACACTTCAAACTGAGAGTTGGTGTGAAACTGATGTAAGCAGGCGCCGCTCGCTCTTTTATTAGCAGCAAAAAGAATTATTCGTTCGCTCTTTGTTAGCCGCAATTTCTACTTTTAAATGTATATATTATGTGTTTCTTTATATATGTGTAATCATCGTCCATATGTGTTGTTATATGTGTGTGGGTGCGAAAATAAATAAGAAAACGACAAGAAGGCATCTTTCCTTGGATTAAACACACCCACCCAGCTATAGCATGAGTTCTGAAACCGATATGTAAATACTTGGAGATTGATTTCAAATGTGCTTTAAGTCTGTCTTTAATGATCAAATTTGATATAATTGAGAATTTTCAGCTTTTGAATTTTACAATTTACGAATTGACCGAAATTTACCACACTTATTTCTTTATACGATCTTTATAACTCAAACTTAGAAAACATATCACACTTAGATCTTATATAGCATAGATCTTTCAGTTTGTAAGGAAGTAGTCTATTGCATAATCTTCTTTGTAAAGAAAAGGACACTTTTTCTATTTAGGCATACAAAGAAAGAGAGAAAAACTAGTTAGTGTTTCTTAAAAATTTAATATTGTTTAGAGAACGTTAAACAATAGCTAAATTATCTAATTTATAAATAATAACTCATTTCTGATTTTTTTTTCACTATAGTCAATGAACAAAATATTTTTATTGCATTTTGAAAGATATTTTTCTAACTTGAAACTAACTGATTCAGTACAATTATAACTGTTTTCATTAAGTTCCAAAATGTTATTTGCAAATAATTTGACATATTAATTCTACATTTCAAAAGAAATCAAATCATGTCTTATGTCATTTCTGAATAAAAATATAAATCATTATGTTTCTACCAAATATTTTCTCAATACATTTAAGTTTAAATTAATTTTCCTATTTAATGATTTTTTGGCATTAATTTGACATTCATATGTCAAGAGAAAAATTCCTCTTTCTATGTAATTTCCGACAGTTTAATATTGATATTTTTTCTTTACTTTACATCAAACAGGCAATAAAGAGGAATCAAAATAAAACTGTTTGGGATTTGATTCAATAGATAATTTAATTAGAAGGAATGCAAATGTGTTTATGTAATTTTGACTATTGTTTTTAAGAATAATGAATAATATATTCAAAGTCCCAGCTTAAAATAAACATATTATAAATTAAGTTAAGAATTTATTTTATCAAATTATAGAAGACATTGATTAAGAGATTCATTATAAAAATTAAATTTAGATGATTAAGATGCTATAAAAAAGGAATTTTGCTTAGAAATTTTTGTTTTATAAGTGAAAACAAACAAACAAAAAACGCGTCAACTAACGATGGATAAAATTGGCAATGCAGAAGCAATAAAAAATTGGAGTGATGATGCAATGAGAATAATACTATCAAAAAGTATCGTCACCGTATACACATTATGCCAGGGAAAGAAAATACTATCGATTCTTTTCAATTTTTGGTGACAAAAAATAAAAGTCTGAAGAAGTATAGCACAATGACATTCCAAATACAGAAATACTTGAAGTTTGCTCTTAAGGGTCGCTCGCCAGTCCGTACTTGAGTATTTAACATTTCAATTCAATTATTATATTAATATATATTTCAGTACCAAAGAATTAAACTTGATGAGGAACAATTTATCTTTTTTAGTATATAATCGAATTCTTGTTGTTTGGGGATCATTTTATTTTAACATTTAAAAAATATTGCAAAAAAATTATAAATCATTTATCGAGAAAATGAATAATTTCATGAATTTCCACACAAATTTAAATGGATTCACTTCTGACGAATTTTTGTAAATAAAGAACATGAACATTTAAGAAAAAATATTTCTGATTTAAGTCTCACGTATCCAGCAAGGACGATTCAAAATTTTATTTTCAGCAGACCGAAGGTAAACTTTGAAAATCATTTGAATCAGCAGCATTTGAAATTTCAAATTAAAATATGAGAGAGGGAAATTCAATGGTCGTAGTCACACTATTCTACTCGATGCAACTGATGTTATCATAGAACTTTTATAGTATTTCAATGATCTCAAAACTCTTTTGAATGCCATAAAATAGTTGTGAACTAAATCATAAATATGGATTCTTTAATCCTAGTAAATCAACTCCCAATCCCAAACAGTAAAAAAATGGCCCATGAAAAAAATGGCACAGACTTTTAGAAGAATTCTTAAATCTGTAGATTGCTCTATCCTAAATATTAACTGCTGTGGCAAAGGATAATAAGATAAGCTTAATATTCTATCTAATATAATATTTTAATTAGTGTCATTTTTATATATTGGTTGCACTTATATGAATGCTACTATTAAATTTCCAATTCTCTTGTAGATGTCTAGATATAAAGTGAGTAAATTAATTATGTTTGATATTGAAACTATAGATGCTGAATATTTAAATATATAAACTAAGCAGAATTAAAATTTTTACGAAATCAATTACACTCATAAAGAAAAAAAAAATTAGAATTAAAAAGGAGAAACTCACTGAGAATAAAAAAGCACACTTTATTTATACTAAAGATAAAAATATCAAATTTGAAGTGAAGTATTTAGATATTGCTTCAAAGACCATTACTGTCAAGTTCTTTAATAGACTAATTTTTGTTGTGATACAAAAACTGTCTCTTCGCATTTATTTCTTAAAAAAATCTCAGCTGACTCAACTCCCTCATTCTTTATTTTTATTCCGAACTTGCCCATAAAAGGCGTTCGAAAAGATGAAAATATCTTTGTTTCAAAAATCTGGTATTCTTGTTTCAAAAGTAAGAAAGAATGCTCGTCTCTTTACAAGGCACTCAAGACCGTTTATTTTGTTCACTGACGCGAATATTGCAGTTGAAGAGGTTTGACGCAAGCATAGGGTTATTTATGTAGATTGATATGGGGATATTTCCTTTGAAGATTTTTTTCAAGAAACATATATGACTCTTACTTTAGTGAATAAATTTTCGAAAAGTATCAAGGAGCTTTATTTTGTCTTGTTTCAGAATAGACGAAGCAGGGAAATTTCAGCTTTTATGAGATTAGGGATTTTTAAGGAACTACTCTAGTAGCACGAGAAAAGGGCAGAAGGACCTTTTAAATTTCCAAGCTATCAATTATTTTGATTATTTTTATCCAATAATTAAATTCTCGTATAAATGTGCTTTTCAACAAGATTTACCAGATTTTAAACATTTAATCTAAACCAAAACATTTAGACATTTAAGCTAAACTTACATATCTTCTAAATATCTTACATATGAAAAAGAAAAAAATATATATATTGATGAAAATTGCCTGCCTTTAACTACAAAAAATTGAAAAGACTGGGTTGATAGGTAAAAGTGTGAAAAAAAAAACAAAAAAAAAACGTCAATATGTTAAGGAAATTATATTTTTACATAAATGCGTTTAAAGCAAGATGATTTGTATTATAAAACTGAATTAATGTAAAAGATTGAACGTCTTTGGAAATCCCTCACTTTGGAGCTCTAGAATTTTGGATATTACATGGCTGTTTATATCAATAATTATAAACTTCTTTCAGGTTTTTCCGCAAAGTCATCAATTCATTTCAATGCTTAAATCTCTCATTTTGGAGCTCTAGAATTTTGGATATTATATGATTATTTATATCAATCATTATTAACTTCTTTCAAATGTTTCCGCAACATCAACAATTCTTTTCATTCTTCAGTGCATTAAGAATGATACTGGTATGGTTTGTCGGTTACGTGGCCGGAGCGGACGTTTTCAGAGCGGACAGTGGCTACAGCGGAAACGTGAGAGGAGCTGGGTGGGCAGAGCGGGCATTTTTGCACGTGTTGTTTCCCTAATCAGTCATATGTCATCTATTGTGTAGTTTCGAGCTTTGCACCTGCTGTAGAGATAAGCCGATATTTTTGAGAGAGAAGGCCTTTCTCCAAATATGCCCATTAAAGTATGGAATGTATATGGGCAGCGTCATAGGACAAATAATTCTGTTGAAGGGTGGAATTCCAAATTAAATGCAATCACTAGCAGAAACCTGTCTAATGTCCACTTATTAGTTAAAATACTAAAAGAAGAAACACAAAAAATGTCTTTTAATTTGAAATCCAGAGAGTTAGCTGACCCTGGAATAAAAAGGAAAAAAGCATATGTAGAATTGGATGAAAGAATTGAAAACATCCTAAAAGAATTTGAAACATCAAACAATTTAGAAAAATGTCAAAAATCTTTAAGTTTTGTAACTAGGTAGCACTAAATTCTATGGTAAATGATATTTATGCCTTTATAATAAAGGTTATTTAATATTTATTTACTTGTGTTTATTTTTATTTTCTTTACTTGTATCTGTTTTATATATTTTACTTCTAGTATTTATTTTTACTTACATTAATGAAACTAATTAATTTTATGGCAATTGCACCTGTTCTAATATTTATTTGACTCTAAAATACAGTTTTGTACAAAATCCCTGAAATTCGTTCATACCCTTCATTATACTGTTACTTACTATTAATTTTTAAATATTTATCTGAAAGTTTTTATTACATTTCGCTGTTTAAAATACATTAGCACTATTATATAATAAAAATAATTAAATTTGATTGGCAAAAATGTATTTATCCTTGTAATCCGTTAATCAAATGCAAAAACAAAAAAAAATGTCGGTTAAAAAACAAACAAACGAAAAAACATTATCCCACGTGAAAGAGATTTGCCATTTAAAATACTGTTTTAAATTATATTTGTAATTTTTAAAAGTATTTATTTACTTATTTATCTGCTCCCTTTATCTGTTCTAAGAAGAGGGAAAATGTGTCCGCTCTAACCACGATGAGTTTCGGAGTGTCCGCTTCTGACCACGAAATCTTATGTGTCCGCTATAGCCACGTCCGCTGTAGCCACACCACCGGTTTGTCATGTCACTTTTCTCGGAAACAATTTTGAAACAACCGGTTATTACTGAACCGAAATATCACCCCATCTAAAATTTAAAATCCTCGCTGTCCATCTCATCGTTAGTCTTTTAATACAGGAAACCCTCCTGTGCAACTCCCGTCATCTGTTCGCCGATAAGCACCGAACCCGCACATCCTCCGACGGCTATTGATTGGCTTGCAAAGACTGCCTCTAACAACCCACTTTATGGTCTCATCTGCATAACAGTGAAACTAGGCGATATCCGGCGCTGACCATTACACCACTCTTCGCCGATGGCAGGATGCAAAGTGTCGCAGACGGAGTTAAATGTTAGTGACAAGGCATAAACGGCATTGTCTCGATGGACCTCCAGGCATGGTTATCAATTTCGGTGGCACCGTGGAAATATGCTTGATGTCAAAAGGCGTCACTGGTCGTCATTACCCTATTACGGTTGCTATATGACACCTGAAATCGTTGTTTCATGCGTACAGCGGAAATAATAGGGCAAAAATTGATGGACACTGACAAAGATATATAACATCGTACTAATTGCCGTAAACAAAATAACTTTTGTGCTGTTTATACGAATACATTTAACTTAAAGGCCTAAATAAAATCTTTCATAAAAGAGATTGTTTTTAAGAATATCATTTACCAAATCTTTTAATTAATGAACCAGGAGAAATATTTCTTTAATCATTTCAAATCAAAAACACCATAGAAATAAATTTCATAAATTTAATTTTTTAAATAAAAAAAATTTATTTAAAAAGATTTTGAAAATATTCTTTAAAATACTCAGAAATACAAAATGTTCTTCCTTTAATTATTTTTAGTATTTTAATATTTGATTTATGAATTATGAATTAAATATTAAGGTTTATAAAAAGTCAGATTTTTTTTAAAAAATCCATTATCAAGTGAGAATGTATTTCATGGTTAATAGCTTGTAAAAAGGTTCATTAGAAATAATTAACAGATAATTTAGTTCTGGCGATATTAAAATAAAGCCTTTACATCAACGATCACAAAATTTCTTTTTATACAGGAAATGTGTGAAAAGTCCGTTACAAAATTCTATTTATTGCAGATATGAAACCAGCGAATTTAAATTGATGAAATGAAAAAAAAAATGTTTATTACTAAATAATGATTTTATTTTTATAAAATACTGACCTCTCTTGGCAAACAGCTGCTTCGCCGGGATTAACTTGCAAGCTAAAATTCTCAATTAAATATAATATGTAGCTTAGTATCTTAATAGTTTCCTTCAACACAACATTTTTATCTTTGCTTTTTAAAGGTAATTTAATTTATACTACTGTATATACTTAAGACCGGTCTTTTCATTTAGATGGATAGCTCAATAAGTCTCAGGCAATTCTCATAGAATTTGATCTTTAAATTGAAATTTAAGCGATAAAATTTCAATTAATATATATATATTTCTTTTTTTTGCTTAAATCAAACCTATTTATCAAAAAATGATTATAAAATACAGAATAGCTAATCAATGAAGTATTATGTGCATTACAGAATATATATATATTTAAATTTATGCAATATTTCAAGGGAATTATTCAACACATTTTTTTCTGAACCATCTTAAAATTTTTTTTAAATTTTGCTTTAGAAAGAATTTAATTCACGTAAATAAAAATATGATTGATTCACGCAATACATGCAATTTTGAAAAAAATTATGAAGTCTAAATTTTTATACAGTCCTTTGGCCCTAATGAATCATATTGAGTGAAATATTATTGATAATCCAAATTTAAATTACGAATATGTTTGTATCTTTTGGACCAAATTTACCGAATATAACTCATAGGATCGACAATCTGTACGAAAATAGAAGCAAGAACAGAAAGAATTTTATTGCTTGTCTTAGTCTTCTATTAGAAAATTTCCTTTGTGAAGTTTAGGAAAACACAAATTGAAGCAACAATTTTTTTCTAGAAAAAAAAAAAAGAATTATTTAGGTCATTTAAAAAATATTCATGTTTCTTGATGCATGATCATGTAGGAAGAGAAATAATACTGCCCTTTTTTGATTGACGCAAACTGCGCTCCAATCTAGAAAATAGATTTAAAAAAAAACCATGGTAAGAGGATATCAAAAATTGACTACACGTGAAGGCACGTGGAAAAACTTGAATGATCAAATCGTTGCTACAGAAACACTATCGGGATTTGTGGGTGAGCCCTAAGAGCCATCACCGATCACGGTACATCCTTCCCTAAGGAAGTATGTCCTGTCATCGATGAGAGGTAGCCCTCCACCCCACCCTCCTTTCGTACAAAGGTGGTGAGAACTAACCAATATGCCAGAAGCTTCTCATCCTCAATTACGAGATGAACCCTAATGGGACATGGTAAGGGAATAAGCGGAAATCATTAAGTGTTATTTATTTAATGACTCTCTTGAGACAAAAAGGAATCAATATTCATTTTATTCTAAATTTCAGTGATCCAGATTAAATGCCTATCTCAAATGTAAACAAACATTCTTATAGTTTAAATAAATATAATTCATTGGCAGCTGTAATCTAATTTTTAAATCTTTTTTTGAATGACGAATGAAGTGAATTTATGGTTCAAGTCAAACTGAAAATATTCCAAATAAATTACAAGCAAATAAATGAATTAAAAGTGCTATTTCTACATAAATATAATAAAACTTATTTGGAAAGAAGATTTTTTTTTTGTTAATAAAAGAAATTGCAACCTACGTGTTTATCAAATAACGTTGTTTAAATTGCTGTCATTATTCCAGAATTTTTTCCCATTACAAACTTCAAGATGATATGGTATTAATTATGATCTATCACTGTATTAAAAATATTACAATGAATAAAACAATTTTCCTGCGAAAAATCTCTGTTATGAAATTATTACTTTTCTTTACCTATCCTTTTTCTTGAAATTTAAAATAAGCCTATTTAATTCTCGCGATTTCCAGGTCACATCTATATTATTTAAGCTACCTGAAGCTGTTTATACAAGATTATCTTGCTTAAACCTCTGTCTTCCTTGTGAAATATTTATTCGACAGTTTCACTGTTTTTCTTCAGCGCTTACACACGAAAACAGAAGCTGGATGTTTTATTTGAGAGACATAATCCTTTACAGAAATTTGAAATTTCACCCTAGGAAAGAAAAGTAATATGATTTACTTCGGAGGAAAAGTGCATCAGTTGTCGAGTAAATATTTGTTAGGAAACAACTTCTTTTATTATATTAGTATAAATGACTCAATGTGACGCATTTTTTGAATTCTAACGGTATTTAAATCCTGATTTTCTTTTTCTTTTTTTTTTCTTCGCCCACAGCCTCTGCAATACTTAATCTCATTTCGCAGCTGCTCCGAATACAAGGCGACCCCGAATACCACCTCGTCTTGTTTAATCCGCTTGTAAATATTTGCCGCCACTCTTCGCTTGTTTGCCGTGCAATTCTCGACTGTGTTAGCGGATTTGGACTATCGCGTCCTCTCCAACTTAAGACATTACAGCGATGTCCCTTGATAGGATTATAATGTCTTAGGGGAGCTCGATGCTCTCCGCATCAGATACCTCCCCTAAGTACCACTGTTTCGCCCACACCTTCCTGCTGCAAAGGGAGATTATTTAGAATATTTAATTTTGAAAAGTAAAAAAGATGAAAGAGCCAGAAACGCAATTCTTAAAATTTTCTGTGAATATATGTAGAAAAAAAATTTAAAGAAGATTCGAAAATGTTGTCGGAGACATCGTAGCAGAATAATATTTAAATTTTATTATATTAGTCTTAAAATTAGGTTTCAGTTATTAACAACGATAAGATGCGCATAAAAAATGTATTTAATATCGTCGGTATCATTTCAGTAACTAAAGCAAAGAAAGTACATGTTTAAAATTAAAATGATATATAACAGACATAAAAATATTTTTAAAATTTATTAAAATTTGTGAAACATTATGGTAATAGAATAAGTATATCATAGAAAAAGTGTTATTTTCCATTTTCGAATTATAGGAAAATGACTTTTTGCGCTCTGAAATAGAACATATTTTAAATAATTTAAAATAGAAATTTCATTAAATTTTAAAAGCTTTTGTTTAATGTACCCTTCTGCCAAAGAAATAATAATCTACCAAACTTGTCAGTTTAAGCGATCCGTCTATTGGAGCTATATGAACTAATTTTTCATCAAGGCTGTCGCATTAGATATATCGCGGTTTATAGATAGCAAGACAGTCATTTTAAAAGGATTTATTAAGATTAACAGAATGTCGAATTATGAGATCATTACTTCTAAGTGTTTGGTAAATGTTGCTCGATTTTTATTCAACTCGATCATTTCCTAATTAGTTTATTAGATTGATGTCCTGTTTTTAAGTCACTGTTAGACCAAATTAGAAATTTGTGATCGCCGATTGTGGAGAAAGATGGGACGAAATCCCTCCCTGTAAATTTCTGCTGTGGTGATGGATGTATATTCGGATATAGCAGGTTAACATAAGCGGATTTTATTTGAAGAGATTACTCCACGAACATCTTTATTGATTATTCATATCCCAATACTCAGAGACAAATCTATTTTACTTGGGAAATGTTTGAAATCCAATATATTGTATATAAATTTCCTGATGCGTAATGATAAATACTGTGCAGAGGAAGACATACATTTTTGTGTGTGTTTGTTTGTTCTGAATTGTGCTGATTGTGTTTCTTCCAGATCTTAGGATCTATTCCAGATTAGGAGTACTTTGATATACATCAGATAGTTAAATCATAAAAAGAACTGATGAAAATTTTAAAAATTGGCTTTATAAATCTAATTTTTTTTAATGAAATTATTTGGAATTTTGACTTTTTCCCGCTATTTTAAAATGTAATTATTAGCTCTATAATGCGATTTCAGATTTATTTCCATGCTATTCTTTTCTTAATTTTGATAAATTTAGAAATGTTCTATGCAAGGAACATTGCAATATATTTTAACTCTTCATTTGCTTTTAAAATGTTCAGTTAAATGTTCCCATTCTGAAATCACAGCAAAATCTTTAATTCAAAAAAGTTTTCTACATTTGCATTTTAAAATTATTCGGCTTTGGAAAACTGCTTGCATAGTTTTGTTTCATATTTAATGAAAAGGCTCCTTTTCAAAAATTATTTTGACCTGAAATTACAAAAGTGATTTAGTATACGAAAAGTGATTTATTATGACAACGATGTAGTATATAAAAATACATAACGCTATGTATCATTAGATTTGATTACATTGTCATGCAACGATACTTCTGATTATAGCAATTTCTTTTTTCTTTTTTTTAATTTCAAAAAAATAACTGAAAACCCACAATTAATTTTAATTTTATTTTTATATTATTTTTATTTTATATTATTTAAGTTTCTGTTTTTGAGCTACAAGAGGACTGCCTTAAAGCAAACCTTTTGTTTTGCGCTCGGTAAACTAATGAAGGTTGCATCTATCGCGCTCTCAATAAATTTCCACACCACATCGATAAATGACTTGAAAATTAATAATTTACAAATTAAAAGATACTGTTTATATGGAACAGATGAAAACTTATTTAGATATAAAAAAAAGTATTATTTATGAGCAGCGTAGTTTAAAGCTGCGCTCTCCCCAAAATCAGTAATTAATAGAGAAATACAATGCAGCAGATTAGAAGATACGCTGCATAATAACTTTATTAAATATTTCTGGATTTTAAATATTTTTGATTTAATGATTCTTGAACTGCCATCATGTTTCTAGACATCTAAATATACGCAAAATTAAAGTATGTGCAAGAACAAAGACATGATAACTGACATAGTCTGAATATTGCATGGATCAGAGAAATAATTGGATATATGAAACTCATTTCCCGATTTCAGGTAATATCAATAAATAAAATTACTTTATAAGAAATACAGAAAAAAGCTGTATAAAGCTTTTAAACACCTGGCTTAGTTCGATCTAAAGTCTTTTAAACTGAGACCTATTTAAAAAAAAAAACAAGAGGTAAAAAATTAAGTGAAATAACATAAAATTGAGCGGCAAAAACAAAACAAAAAAAATATAAGAATGAAAAAGAAAGTATTTTTTAAAAAATCAAAACAAACATTACAAAACACGAAGAAAATTACAAAAAAAAGAGGCGAAAATGATGTAAGTTATTAAAAAAATTGCTATCATTTATGATGAAAAATAGTATTGAAATACACAATGAAAAATATTGAAAAAAAAATGCATCCTTCGTAAAAAGTCTGAAATGCTAGCTTGGAATTTTTTTATGGCATGAAATATTGTTATGAATAATGATAAATATTTTTTGAATTTTGCCTTTTATGAATTTTGAGTGTGTATGGTGCGATTTAATCAGAATTCGTTACACTGCGTTGAGCTTTTTGTAAAAGGCACATCTTATCGTTTTTCATTAAGGATTTTTTTTAATTTCGAAATACTATTTAATCTAATTTATTGTATAATTTAAAAATTAAAATTAAATTCTATAAATTTGATACTGATATATAATATTTGATGTAATACGCTATATATCGTTAACAATGATTATGAAAAATGTGTATTATCTACTGCAGATACCCAAGCGAATTTTTAATTAGAAAAGGATTTAACAATTTTCATCAAAAGCAAACTTTTGTGTACTAATATATATATCTGACAAAAATTCTTTTGAAAATGTTGATATATTTCAATAAAATTTTAAATGAAAGCAAATTATTATATTTTTATACGCTCATAACGTATTATACGCTTATTTATTATACCCTCATATTTTATTATACGCTCATAGTTTATTATACGCTCATAACGTATTATGCATATTACGTATATACTCGTAATTTAAAATACAATGATAAACTTAAGAAAGAATTATTCGAATTTTATTAATTTGAACGTGCGTTTCAGAGTCTGGATTGTGTGAGTTTCTTTTTATATTTTAATAAATTATTCATAATTAATAATTAATTCATTAATTATTCAGAATTAAATAATTCTGATTTGCAATCCGTGACCAAATTCAATGAAAAAAAATCAAAAATTATATGAAACTTTTAACGTTTTCTTTAACCAAGGGCCAACAAAATATAGTAAATGAATCTAACTTTATTTTCAAGCGATTATAACTATATGCTTCATTATTTGCAATTGAGTTTTGAAAATATTCAATTTAAAATACCATTATTTTTATTATATTCACTGCATTATTCCATTCATAGCTTTTTACAGAAACAGTTCTTGTTCTGGGCATATATATGTGTTTAGATCTAAAAATTTAAGGAAATTAAAATTTGCCTCATAAGCGACAAACGAAAAAGAAGAAATGAACATTTTTGGTTCATAGTACAATTGACATTCATGAACAGTATTAACATACATCCTTTTGAGAAAGAGCTCCTTCTTTTAGTTTTAAAGCATCTATAACAAACATGAAATTTACCGAATATATCATAATATAAAATATATGAATAATCATTATACAAGAACTGAAAAGATACAATGCATTGTAATGAAATTGAATAAGATAAAGGCTGTGACTCATTACTCATATGAGTTCCCATTGAAAAAAATCCCTCGAAGAAGCCAACCATCCATTCCAATTAAAATATCATCACATCATATTTGTAAAATAATTTCTACTTTTTACTTATGATGTTGGATTTATTTTATAAATGATTTTATTCGTAGACATTTCGATTCTCAACTTTTCTTTTGTACTTAATTATGAATATAATTTGTTATTTAATCTGAGACACTACAACATAAAAACAGCAGCCTTTACATTTATATATTATAATTCTGTCTATGTTTAAAATTGAAGTGCTATTGTAAAATTTAATTCTGATTCGTATCTGCAACTTTTCGTGAAAATAAAACCTTCGAAATTGGTACAAAATGACAATACTGATGAATCCAAATATAAATTTTAGTTAAAAGATACATTTTATTTCATTATTTTCCCTAACAGTAAGATTAAATTTTATAAATATCTGATATCGAACCGTAATATACCAAATATATATCTTTTAAGTTCATCATCCGTAATCGATATCTCATTTTTTTCTCATATTTATCTATTATTCATGACGTCACAAAGCATTGCCACCCAAAAGATTATATTTAACTTAGCTGACATTAATAATTCACAATGTTACTCTTAACTTACCCTAGCTTTAAGAATGCATTTATATGTTTTTAAAAAAATTAGAAGCCTAACTAATAATGTTATTGATTCTATGAATTAATATTTCTCATCAGTTATCTCTCAGCTTTTCAAGAAAATTTATAAAGTATTGATAACTTATGATTCATTTAATGCAGATTAACTATTTTTTTGCTGATGTTTAAAACAAATAAATGTTGCAATGAAATTGCTGGGAGAACATTCCTTTTAATTTTATAAAATGTAGTGTGCGTCCCTCCAGTAAAAGACAGACGATTTAACTCTCTATATATGAAAAGAAGAAATGTATTATTATCTGCATAGATTTGTTCATTCAATTTAATCGGATGATTCCGTCCCAAGATCTATTAATTATATGCGCTCGCTGGGGAATGTCACGAGTGTATGAATGTGATGCTGTTGTTTGTTTAAGCAGGCTATAACAGCTCTAGTGTGCATCAAGGTGGTCTAGTTAACTCCACTCCAATTATCGTACGTGTAACGACAGAAGAGCAAGCTGTACATATGATGTAACAATAGGAATTATTCCATACTAGCCGCCTTTGGCGACCAGCCTGTTTGCCAGTATTATCGCTCGCTACAATTTTCAATTAAATATTTTAAGTAACTGGTGTCTTAATAGATTCTCAAGCCAAACATTTTTAATCTTTAAATTTTGATAGTCATACCAAACTTATACTGTTGTTTAGATCGTTTCGTTCAATTTACTATATATATTTTGCTAATTTGTGGTCATTTCCGGTAAAACTTCAACTTTAATTTAAATTGGAAATGATGAAATTGCAATTAATATAAAGATATTTTTAAATAATACCAAGAGACACGTGCCGAAAATTATATTTTTGCAGATTTCATTTCCAAAAAGATTTAATTTATTTTTAATTGGAGCTTTAATCAATGTGATGGCAACACTTTGAAAAAAGCTAATTTTCCCCCATGAATCCGAAACGTGCTCGTGCAGCTTAAATTTTATTTTTATTTTGTATGAAAAAATTCTGGAAAAATATAGTTAAAATATTTATTTGAAAATTCATTAAAAATAGAAATTTAATTTTAAGGTTAAAACATTGGCCTCATTTAAAAGATAAATGTTTGATCTTTAACTTCATGTAAACATCTTTGTTGTGCGGTAATATTTTCGGAAGTTATAGCAGATACACGCCAAAATTTCGCTTAATTTTTAAATAAATAAAATTCTAATTAAAAATTCGAAAAATTAACCCCCAAGTGCACATTCCCGGCCTCCAAGGTATACACGTGCCAAATTTTGTAGCTGTAAATTGAATGGTCTGGCCGGTACAGCGCCAACACACACACACACATATTGAGCTTTATTATAAGTATAGATGATGTGGAGCTGGTACAGATCCTGTACCACTGAGTCATTCAGAATGAACTTCTTTGTTGCCTCAAGGAACAGTTTATCACTTAAACATTCAATTTTAATTAATTAAAATTAGTTTTATCATTTATCTTAACAATTTATCTATAGCACAATAATGACAATTAAAGATCGGGAAAGATCTAAACTAAAAAGCAGGATTTAGAGTACTTATATATCATAGACTGGAATGCCATAACTTTTTAATTAGATATTATTACATCCATTACGAAAATATTGCGATTTTATTTCTGGAAAAATCAAACCATCAACGCATATTCTAGATTTTGGTTTTTTTTTTCAGAAATTAGAGTGAAACGGTAAAACAAGGACGAAATTTCGGATATGTTTAAATGTCTTTAATTAAAAAGCACCAATTAACTATTTCCAATCTTAAATTCGTGGAAAAATAAAACTGATTAGAACAAATAAAAACTCTCACTTTTCAATTAAAATACGATTATAATTCGTTAAAAGGCAACATCGGTCTTTTTTAAATATCAAAGAATACTGCTGCTATTTCTGGCAGTATTTTTAAAAGGTTTTGTATCCATTTTAATTAAATAATTACAAAATCCAAAAAGTTCCATTTTTGGTGTCCCCGGGAAGAAATCCAACATAGACTTCCAAAATGTATCTGGTGTCGCTCAAAAGAGAGGTGCAACATTTTATGTGGAATGTTAAATGGCCTGCTGCCACATAAATACTGCTAAATTACTGTAACTGCTGATAAAATAGCGAAACACCTAATGAGCGCAATTAGTGCGACGCAGAGTCCAAGTGAAACAGTTAGTAGTTAGTTGAGGTTTTATCACAGTGATGGTATCAGAGACTGATGGAGAACGGCTTTGTTGTAGAAATGAATCAAGTTACCGCGTAAGCAATATCTAATCTCGTTGGCAGCTTGTGCCGTTAGGAGGACATTAATTGACGTTAACTAGTTGCAAACAAGGCAGCGTAAATTCGCTTACATCGCCGTATTTTGTGAAGCTTTTGGTTTGAAAATGTGTTTTCGATTCAGATAATTGAAAAGACTCATTAGAGCTAGGTCCTGTTTGTTGTTTCATATTTTTATGTAAATTATAAGTTCTTATGTTTTTTTTAATTGCAAATGTCCCATAAAGTAATCATGAAATTGGTTGATATCAATTTCAGTTTCGCTTTTAAAATACATAAGTGAATTAATGCTTTAGTTATTTTGTTTACCTCATTTCCAAAAAATATTAACTATGCGACATGTATTTGAAAATAATTATTAAACATTTATTTTATAATAATTATATATTTGAAAATAATTTCCCTTTTTTTTACTACCTTTTAAATTAAAATTAATTTAAAATTCTGAATTTTCAAATTATGCATATAATTTCAAATTATGCACGAAATATGCATTTCAAATTATGCTTTATGTTATTTATCAATTAACGGATTCTAATAAAAAAAATGCACATTTCCTTAAACTTTTAACTTTATGTTTTCTAATTTTGTTTATAATTAAATTTAGAAATTCTTCTTTTTCTTTTCAAAATGGCATCAGCGAAAGGGCAACTCAACTTAACTTTCAAATTACTTCCTTTTCAACCTAATTGGTCATTTATAGAACATTACCCTATTTTCATTTGCCTGTTTCATTTTTGAGTCATAAAATAGCTTAGGAATTTCACTGTGAAATTTAATTATAGAGCATTCCGATCTCGAATTAATTTCCTTATTTCCATAGCAACTGGTAATAATTTTTACTTTCTTAAGGCACATGTGTGTGCAGTGGATTCGCTCCCCTCTCAATTAAAGTAACAGCAAATTATAAGTTTCTCCTTGGGCAGGAAATAGTCATTGGTTCCGTTTTCTTCCCTTTTTCTCCCGGTGGAAAGCAATTATTCATTGGCTCTGCATGACAGACGCTATAAAAAAAATGCTCGCCCTGACCCGAAATGAGTAGGAAAAAATTAATAAAAGCTTATCCCGGTTGTATAAAGAAAATGAAGATAAAAAATACTACTTGTATAAAGAAAAAAATTTTTTTTATGAAAAAATGCAACTATCTCGCGTGTATCTTCGTAGACTGCAAGTCTAATCTTGGGCTCATAATTTGTTCTGCGACTTCCTCTCTTGGTATCTGATTTATTCATAAAAGGAGAGATATGAGCGAACAAGAAGCTGCGTCACGCACGTTGCAGTTGCTCCACCCCTCACTCCTTTTTCCCGCCACTTGAGCCATGCTCTTCAACTTATTTTTAACAGGCATGTTCCGAATTCTTTTCATGATGAATTTAAATTTAACAAACGCCTTGGGCTGAAATATTTTAATCAAATGTGCACTCCATGCATAAACTAATTACGCTCCCGAACCCTTAGAATTTAAGCCACTACTCTTCAAAATAACTTCGTGCCAGGGCTTCTCCGGCTTGAAGCATCTTCAAACTTAATTCCGTTGTTGAACTTAGACATCGTAGGAGCATCAAAATAACTTCAAAGGTATTTCGTGATTGTGTTTGCTTTCTCGCGCTTCTTTGCGATCTATTGCAAATATCTTACTTCATTTTATTAGGCTTAAAAGCAATATTTAATGGTTATTATTAAATAATGAGTTTTCAGGAAGGTATACCTCACAGATGTTGCTCCGATTTCATGCGTCATGGAATTCTTTTCTTCAACGATGCATTAAATAAAAGAAGATGAAAAAATAAGAACCTTCGTCTTGATGTTTAATCGAATGGTGTCTGTTAAAGTAAGGAATTTTAAAGTTAAGGATATTCGACATTTTTGGAAATTGTACGTATTAATCGGTGTTATTGAGTCATATCTTAAGAATTAAATTTAGTAAGCAAATTAATTATTGAAAGGATTATTAAATTAATGAATGGATAGAAATAATTTATTCATAGTTCAGTCTGTTAAGAACATAACAGACGGGATGATTGTGGATTTAGTAGGCAAAATAATTACATTAGGAATTAAATACAAAGCAAGGGAAAGAAAGAATCACTAGGAAAACTAGGTTATAATAAAGGAGTTTTAGAAGGAGATTCAAAAAAGAATAAAATGTGTCTTAACGAAAAACAACTTCTCTCTTAGAAAGAATAACAGCTTTAGGGTGTGTTAAATGAATTCTTGTTTCCGTCTTAAAATGTTTAGATTAGATTTTGAAACAAAATAGGAACTGTGAGTATCTAAGTAGAAGGAATAAAAATATGAAATGAAATAGAAGTATGAATCCAGTTTTCTTGCCCACATTCCACTTTAAAAAAATCGACTTTCAGAAATATAAAATATTTTATTTTTATCTAGAATGGTCATGGCTCTAAACTGCTGCATTTTTCTAATTTTTCGTAGATATTGATGACGACATTTCGGATATATGTTCGGATAGATAAATAAGATGTAAATAATGAATAATATATTCCGAAATTCACTTTGGTGCGGAAGGTACATCTTTACAAGGGAAATTTTGTCAATTGAGAAGAGTTAATCTGTCATTCTATTTTGCATCGTATTAAAATTCCTACAACATTTGAACATAAGATTCAACTAAACTATTCAATTTAGGATAAAGAGAATCTGAAGTTTAATTTTTGATTTTCCTCTTCTGTGTGTGATTGTACAGAAGCAAATGATCTGTACTACAGACCGTGATTCGATTCCAAATATTTGGTGCTCCAGTAACAAAGATGAGGATAATAAATTAATTCCCAATAAGTTAATAAATAATTTCATCCAAGTTTCGAATAAGTAATTACAGCTTCGGATTTTGGTTATTTGAGCCATTAAAGATCAAATTATACAGAATAATTATCAACTTAAAAACATTCTAGCTGCATCAGACATCAGCAATTTCAAACATTTCTGCAGTAGTTGATTATTAAGGGAAATCAAATATCGGTTTGCTAATCAAGGATTCTGCACTGAAATAAAGTTTTTTGACTCCTTGAATATTGTTAAATTCATCGTTAGTACTGACAAAAAAAAATCATTTATTTAACATTCCACATTTTTGAAATCTTTCAAAATACATCGAATAACTTCTTAAAACATTTTTGAGGCAACTACTAGGACAAATGGGAACTTTGACAAACGAATAATTATATCGAACTTGATTCGATGTCAGAAAATAACACTTTGTTTACGAAAATAAAAAATCCCTCCTTAATAACAGATCAAGAAACAATGTTTACTGTATTCACAGCAACACTTCACTAGTTTTGAATGTATAATAATGTCATTTGATTGCTACATTTATATCCATTGAATGTATACATATACTAACTTTTTTTTATCTTTTTAACAATAAACAATGGAGATATTGCCGAAATACAGAATCTGACTAGTTTTAAAATGATCTGTTTAACCATGGATTTCATTTCACCTTTAAACATTTCTTCCAAAGCACGAAAGTGTTGTTGTTGAAGAGAATGGATAGTAAACTTTGCACCTTGAAATTCAATAACATATTCAAAACATTAATTCCATAATTTTTATCATCAGAAACATTAATAATTATGAATTGTATATTCATTTAATCAAACTATATTTTTCACAGGCATGACAACTTAGAACACAATTAAATTTCCCATCATTTATCAATGATTTAAGTTTTGATTATGTATTTTCTGAATATTATTTGCATGCATCACACAATGCATCGTTATGTGATTAAAATATCTTAAATGTCATAAGGGATGTATTATATGCATTTATGATTTAAAAATTGCATTTACTGGACAGTATTAGCTTTAAATTTAACACAATACTAGTTTTCAGAATTTATAATTGTATACCACGAATTATAATTTAATTTCTTTCTGGCTTTATTTAACAACTAGCCGCCTTTGGCGACCAGCCGGTTCGCCAATCTTAATGCTCGTTAAAATTTTAATAATTAACTATTTTATGTAATTCCTACTTTAATAGCTTCTTCATTAAAATATTTTAAAAATTCAAATTTCAATTCACTCATAATATTATAAAAGCTTTCAGTCATAAAGTAATCTGTATCTCTCCAATTTTCTGTTAGTTCCTGTAGAATTTATGCTTTAAATTAAAGTGGAAATGATTAATCGGCAATTAATATGATAATATTTTTTACTGAAACAAAACATTTTTTTTTTTGTAATATGATTACTGAAAACAGAGTCACTGAGCATTTAAACCTTATGGGCACTAAAGAATATCTTTCTTAATTTATGTAATATCTCAAGAATTTGTCAACAAAATTTTTTTTCAGATTCATCTTGAGCAGGTCTATTAATTAACATTGTTTAATTTTAAATGCATCAAACACTAAGAAAATAAAATGAATCTTTTAAAACAATCGGAAAACATGTTTAAAAAAATACAACTAACCTAAAAGTAATTTAAATCGAGTCCGCTTCCATTGAAATTAGATATAAACAATCAGAATACAATGCGCATGCGTGAATTTTAATTCCAGTTACGGTAACGCAATTGCGTGAATTTTTCTACGCCAGTTGGGGTAACACTATGCAGACTGGAAATTTTTAATTTACTTTAATCTGTTTTATTTTAATTCAAAAGTACTTCAGAATGAATCTGAAAGATTGATTAATTAACAACGTTTAATTTTAAATGCATCAAACATTAAGAAAATAAACAGAATCGTTTGAAATAATCGGTCGAAAAATGTTAACCCTAGCCTCATTGGTGTTGGAAAAAAAAATAATTCTGAAGCCTTACTCATTTGGCGGTGGGGAAAATGAAAGGATTTTTTTGGCAGGAAAGTTAGTTTTTAATTAATAATTAAAATTCTAATTAAAATTTCAAAAAAAGGGACCCCAGTTCACATTCCCAATCACCAAATTATACACGTACCAAATTTGGTAGCTGTAGGTCAAATGGTCTTTTCTGTAGAACGTCAATACACACACACACACATTGAGCTTTATATAAGTATAGATTCTTCTATGCAAGTTAATGATATTGAGGTATATGAGCAAGGTGGTATTCGTCTATGTAAGGAAATCGTAAGTTAATTATTTACAATTAATAATAGATTCTTTTATTTCCTATACTTTTTTAAGTGAATAATTATTTCTCGCCTTACATTTCCCCTCAAATCCGTCCTCATTACATTTCTGGCATGAAGTAATTAACTGGGACAATTACGGAAATCATGTGAAAAACTGTGATGCTAGCATAATTTTGTTTCTTTAGTATTTTCAAGTTTTTGCTTAAAATTAGTGATTTAAATTTGTTAACAGATTTTGATGCGTTTTCTGTACAGAGTTTTAAAGCCATAAGAGATTTTCCTTATTGGCATATACATACATTTTTTTCAACTGAATCGAAGTGTGTTCGTTTGCACGACATAAATCTTTTTTGCAAAATAGATATTATTCAGTCAACAATACTTCTTAAACTTTAGTAGAGTATATTTTATATACTTTATGAACATGCAAATGAATTTTTCACTATTTTTTTTTTTCATGCAGTTCTGAAAGTTCATGCTAACTTTGGAAGTAGTTGCCGCATATTTTATCTTAAAAGCAGATGGATTACATACCTTACGTCTTCAGCGAAGAGCAGTTAACATCTTTTCTGTAGTTACATTTTTTATTTTATTTGCAGCCATCTTAATTTTCTGGACATCGAATAATCGAAAAGCATTGAAGATGACGTAAGCGGCCGAGTTTCTAACTGACGTAAAAATAACTGCTTGAGATTCACCTGGATTATTCGCTATTTGCTTCGTTGATAAACTTGAATAGAAACATATCTGCCAATCTCTGTTTGATGGTTATGTTTTCATCCATCACGCCTGAGATATGGGAAAGCATATGAGGAAACATGTTTCAAAGTATGTAGACTCTTATTATTCATACATAACTTTAACTAGGTAATTCTTAAACAAAGTATTGACCTCTTAAGTGCTTTTATAATTCGTAGCTCATAACATAAAATAATACAATTAAGTAATAGAAAATATACCAAAGTAAGCATTTATTTCCAAACTTCCACAACATCCATCGAAAAACCTTTGTTTCCAACAGGTTTAAGATGAATGGAATATCTCGTCTATCTTTGGCAGAATCAAATCTATATCTCGTTATCCCTCTATCCTAAAGTCAGAATTTTGCAAATGAACCAATCATGATCACAATAATAAGCAATGTTTTCGAACAATTGTTCAGCAATTCTGTTAATTTATTTCCTTATTTTCGCAATTTTTATTTTAATTGCGCCCTGGTTTAAAGCTTTTCAACTATTTTACCATCATAATCATTCTAGGAATTAAATGTTTGTCCAGTAGAGGAAATTAAAGTTAAAAGAGATCTGAATAGATATTGTAATTAATGATAACGTATTTCAAAGACTAAATCCCTGTTACTATAACGCATTTGATATTTATGCGTAATTCCTTTTACACGTTTTCCTTTATATCAATTCTTAAAATCATATTTTGTATAATGCATGAGAGCAACGGAGTTTGTGGACTTTAATCGAAGACTTCTGAACAACAGCCAGAACAAGGAAAAATTTAATGAAAAGAATTGCTGATAAAGATTTTTTCTTAAATTTAAATAGTATGTAAAATGAAAATTAATGAAAATTTAACCTTTATCGGAGAAATCCATATATAGCTAATTACTATTTGTGTTCTTATAACACTTATGTTAGAAAAATAGCATTTTTGCATTTTTAGAATTTGAAATTTAACAAATTTTGAAAATAATTATGATTTTAATAATGCTTCGAAATAAAATGTAAGTTAATATTATTTTCTATCATAATTCTTTTATTTATATACTTTTATTATTTTTCTGGTATGTCCAATTATATGAAATATATTTTGAAATAGATGTGACATGAAATATTTTACCAATAATATATTTTTGCATAATTCTTATTCGCTAAGTTTATAGCTAAATCATAATTTAAGTCTTATTAACTCTCATATGTCCATTGCACTTGCCAGAATATTAAGAGAAATAAAGAAAACCGATACTTTTGATAATCTTGTGGTTCTATGTTATAACCTTGATTCTATTAAAAAGGTTTAAAAACCTCCTATCATAAAAAGGCCAAGAACACAAAACACTCACACACTATATCCTTAATAAAGACTTTCACCGTTTTTAATATTAAATAGAATTCTTACAGCCTCAAGCTTACAAAGATTCTCTAGACATAGATCAATGTACCGAATATTCATCTTTTATTAGTTTCATACTTTTGTCTAAGGGCTTTACATAACTAATGAATATGAAATATCTTGTCTAAGAATTCTTACTGTCATCGAGTTTTGAAAGCAGAATCCTTAAATTGTTAAGTCTAAGGCTTAATGAACTACCCCCTTCTTTAAAAGAACTGACTTTTCGAAACCACAAGCTTCTGAAACTTGCAACGCTACATTTTTAAAATGTCGTTATTCTGTCATCCATAATCAGTTTCGTCACAGTAGCTACTAATATTCCCAAATATTGTTAATTTAAAAATATTTGTGAGGCACTCTAGCTGTGAAAATTCCTTAGAGAATGTTTCAAACATTGTCTAAGTGTGTTGTTTTTATGAAATGTCAATTATTGTCTAATTATTCATTCAGCGTATTGCATACTAATCAATGATTTTTCAGACAGAGTTATTTGGGTACATATTCTAAACTTATTTCTAGAATTATGAAGACTCTTTAATAAATAAAAAGAAAAGATAAAGACATTCAAGCTAATATTTTGATAGGATTTTGATCGCATTTTTCAAATGACATAGACCAATACTTTAAAAAAAATAGCATTGGAGAACATTAAAATTCATAATGAGTAACGCATTAATTAAGTACATCTTTTGATGGTTGGTAAAACTTCATGTATTGTTTTTCTTTTAAGAAAACCACTGCTTTCATGTGTGGCTTTACACAAGAAACTATAATTTTTCATAAATATAATTTTAAAGCTTAGAAAAAGAAGTTAAGAAGTTTGTCTAAAAATTGTATTAAAGTCTAGAAATATGAAATATAATTCAGGCTTAAAAGGTTTTTTTTAATTTCTACTTTTTTTATTCTTTCGCAATAAAATGCTTAAAACTAGATTTAATTAGTAATTTTAAATTATTTTGGCAGAAATCTACTTTAAAAAAGAAAAGAAAAAAGTGCAAAAGTTTTTGTGTCTTTCTGTAATCTTGAAATAATATATATATATTGTAACAGGATAATGTCTTTACATTTGATATTTGAATTTTGTCCGCCATTCTTAAGGTTTCAGTATACAAGATGATCAAAATTCATCCTACTTTGAGTTGAAACGATCAAGAAACATCCCTACTTTGAGTTGCAACGGCAACGTCGTGATGTTTCGGAGTTCCGCGATTAGACAAAGTGGTCACGAGCACCTCCACATCATAATTTGGAATAGCTACTTTAATTAGTTAGTTTAGGGAAAAGTTAAATTTAATTGAAACTAGTTTGGACGAGCGCAATAAAGCTCTAACGTCATGAAATTTGGTATTTAATTTATACTATTATTATTTATAATATAATTAATTGATTAAAATAATACAATATTATTTATGGGATAAAATACAGAGAAATTTAATGGAATTACGTTGCACGTGCCTTAACTATGGGGACGGATTTTTAAATAAATTTTCTGAAGAAAAAAATTTCAAGAAATTTCACGCGTGTAGCTCAACGTAGCTATCTTAGGCCAAAACAAATCATTTAGATAAGTTTAATCCACCAGATTGGTAACAGAGTTAACTGGTTCTCAGCTTTTTAACTGAGGGAAAGTTAATGTAGACATTGTCTATCGCAGCTCTCGGTCGTTTCCTCGACTTGGATACTGCTGGATCATATGCAGGTAAATTAAGTAACTTATTACGAATCTGGGGCAGTTTTTCGAAGAATTTGATTGATGTTCTTCTAATAAATTCCGAAACAGGTTCAATTTTGAGATCGTCATGTAAAATTTTCCTCCTGATATACTAGGGGGCTTCTACAACCTTCATCAGGTGCCTATTTTGAAAAACCTGCAACCTCTTAATGTTAGTGGCGGAAGTAGCCCCCCAAATTTGGGAGCCATACATTAAAATTGGTCTTAAAATAGCTTTGTAGAGCAGAAGCTTGAGTCTAATCGATAGCTTGCTTCTTTGAGTTGCCTATGCAGCGAACTACTCAATGTAAAGGCTCCAAAATTGGCGAACAATCTATTCAAGACATGAGGAGGTGGATTACACGAAAAAAAATAGTTCCAGAAACACCAATAGATGGCGCAGTCCAATAGAAAACATGCCAAAAAAGGTACAAATAATCACATGCAGTATGGAATTTTTCCTTTATAGATTCTACAGCTGAAATGAAAAAAAAGGAAGATAAAAAAGTGAAGAAACTGAAATTGTCATTGTAACTACAATTTCGTACAGTAAGCATAAAAATTTGCACAAATCCTTGGTTTGTTGCTATTGTTCTATGCATAAAAGGGTTGAAGCTGGGAAAATGTCATTCTTATCAGCGATGGCTTCACGATTTATTTGTCAAGTTGTTTTATGACAAATAAATCGTGCAGAAAATGCTGTAGCTGCACTTCAAGAGTTTCGTCCACTTGAGAATTTACGCAAAGGACATTAGGTACCCTTAACATGCTGGAAAATTTTGCTGTACCCCAAATGCAACCGCACCAATGTTTTGATTCAATTATTTTTCTGTACGATGAAGCAGCTTCACATATTGAAATCTGTGTTCAGCAGTTTCTTCGGCAACATTTTACTAATGATGGAATAATTAGACGTGCGTTGCCGGCAACCTATCCATCTCGTTCTACACATCTTAATCCCTACCGTTTTTGGCATTGGGGATACTTAAAAAATCTTGTTTATCGAGGACGTCTGATAACCGTGGCAGGTTTGAAAGAGAGACCACTCTGCATCTGAGAAACATCTCAATCGACCCATTAGAATCCACAGTTGAACAAGCTGGTAAGCATCGCTAAGGTCCTTGTGTATGAATGTTTGATAAATGGAATCAAGCGATCGAATAAAATGTGTTATAAATGTGTATTTTTAGTCTTTTCAGCCTATTTTTTGTTGTACAGCGCCATCTATTGGTTTTCTGCGCCATCTATTGGTTTTTTCTCGTGTAATCCGTCTCCCCATGTCTTGAATAGTATGTTCACCGATTTTGGAGACTTTACACTGAGTAGTTCGCTATATAGAGAGTTAAGAGTAGGGATGTTTTAATTTCGATCGCCTTGTATTTGAGTAGCGTTTGTAGTGGGATGTGACCTTTTTTTATATATATTTTTATATAAAAAACGTCATATATTTTTTTTGTATATAAAAAAACTTTCAGTTACCAGAGCATTTTCTACACAATAGAACAATTTGTTTTTCAAACATTGGTGAAAATCTGTGATTTCCGCACAAGATCAGCAAAATTTTCAAAACAGATATAGGATTCGAATAAAAGATCTGACTATTATCGATTTTTTTTACATAATATTTGATCCTTGATCTTTTTGCTTGTCCAAAAGATCAAGCTGTGCCTTTGTTGAAAATTATTGAGTTAGCCTGAAAGATATTTTTTCTGCCCTCTTTATTCTTTATACAACTAATTATAAGATTCATTATTTCTACTTGTTTTAATAATTCATATTAATACGGAAGATCAATTGTGTAAGTGAAACTTTTTATGGCATTGTTTTGAGATATATTTTCCTTTGTGTGAGAGAAATTAACATTTGTATTATATATAAGTTTGTTTGGATTTTTCCCCCATCTATATTGTTTTTACATTATTTTGTATTGATTATGTAACATATTATAAGGAATTATTGTCCACGTCAACATATCGAAATAATTGCAAAAACTGTGTCTTGGTTTCTATTCACAACTCTGTGAAAATCTTTTACTTATTTTTTTATTTACTCATTTTTTATTGTAAAACATGTCGAGTCTATCCTAAGATTAATCCTTCCTTTTTCTCACATTTTCTCTTCCCTAGAGAGATCATGGAATCTACAACCATTGGAACATTGTGTTTTTCAAGATAATGGAATGAATGGTTTAAAAAATTTCACTTCATCAGTGCTTTTTCAACATACATAACACAACAGAAATACTGATATGAAGGGAAAAAAATCTGAATTTATTTTAGTCTGTATATTGTTTTTTTAGGGACACAAATTTAAAGATAATAAGAGAAATTCATGAATTTGCAAATAAGTTGAGGCTAACAACGTATTAGATTAATTCTGAAATCCAATTTTCACAAGATTTCCTTTAGAGTTCAAAGGTGAGAGAAAACGAAATATTTAACCAAACATTAAAAGTATATAAACATTTTGTCTTATCTTTGACGTTTTAAAGCAAATATG
This sequence comes from Argiope aurantia, assembly GCA_026543865.1. Taxonomy (NCBI): domain Eukaryota; kingdom Metazoa; phylum Arthropoda; class Arachnida; order Araneae; family Araneidae; genus Argiope; species Argiope aurantia. The sequence goes on along the minus strand of JAPMOR010037467.1, from coordinate 44,086 downwards.
CATGTTTTAGAAATATATTCATGAATGTCAATAGGTTTTTATAGCTAATTAAATTCGTAATCTATAGATCGTTGCAATTCAAAATCTCTTCCCTTTCTATTTGGTTTTATTTTCATTGATTGTATACACTCGTATGAAATTACTTTCTTTGTTTGTTAATTTTAACTTAACTTTAATAAACAGTTAATACTAATAAAATGTTTTTAAATGCTAGTTGCTCTTCTTGATTGGATACTTGGGGGGGGGGGAGAAATACATCACATCGTATAAGATTTTTTTTTTAATTCAGTGCAGCATTAGTTGTTATTGATAACACTTATCTCTTTTTTCTGATTTAATGCTGGTAAAATAATATCGTATTACTCTGTAACGGCATAGTAAGTTATAGTAAAAAATAATAGATATAATATGGTAAGGAATGATATATCCTTAAAAATAATCAGAATAATCTACAAAAATGAAATAACGATTAAAACATTAATTATGAAACTGTAATTGAAAAATAATATGCATTATACAATAAAAAGTACTAATTATTAAATGCCTTTGAATAAAATATAATGAAAATGCAACTTAATTCTAATAAGACAGTTTTCTTATATATGTTTACATTTATGGTTGCACAAAAAGTGAGTGATAATTTCCGAATTCCACGTTGCCATAGTCATTCATTTTCTAGAGGATGTTTCAAATACTTCATTTTTAAAACTGAACTTTTATATGAATCTGAATTCTAATTTGTGATTTCTGATCGCTAACAAACATTCTCTAAATTACCCATCTCACATTTTTGCGCTTTAGTTTCTTCTTACGGTAAAGTGAAAATAAGTAAAATATGAATAATATGATTTTGTGTTATTGGCAAATAACTGTGAATTTCGTTTTTCATATGAATAATATGATATTGTGTTATTGGCTAATAACTGTGAATTTCGCTTTTCATATGAATAATATGATATTGTGTTATTGGCTAATAACTGTGAATTTCGTTTTTTCTTTTATTAACGCTGTGTTTCATAATTAACGTGTATTTTTAGAAATTGCTTTTTACTAACTCTTATGCGCAGTGTATCTGAACTGTTAATGAAAAATATAGATGACAACAATACAAAGGAAAAATTGTTAACAGATCTTCGATAAACATTTGCTCACAAAACATTGAATAAAAAACAAAAGAATGCTTGTACTGATAGAAAGTGGATAATGATTATCTGTGGAACCATCATAGATTCATTTTTTATTGTTCTACAAATAACCGATGCAGAATGACGAAAAAACAATGTCCAAACCGATCCCTCATCAGTCTTCCCTTGACTGGAAGCTAATGATGAGTTACATCTAATCGTTCCATGTGACATTGTTATCGTAAAACTCAGTAACGCTATCCATCCTGCTTGACGAGACGTAGGAAAAGGCTATTAACATGTCCCCGGATATAAGCGGTACAATGAGCAGTTGAAAATAAAGCCTTTGTTCCCTTTTTGCTATAGCAGGGGGCTTTTCAAAACATGAACAATGAATATATCGATTTTCGTTAAGGTAACTTTTTTTTTATTCCTCTTATTTCCCTTTTGCTATATACACTCTTTGAAGGGACATAAAATGGGAAACAGGGTATATATATATTTTTTTATACTTTGTTTTTCAAAAACAGTGGTCTGCTATAGCATAGCTAGTCATTGATTTAATCGGCATGTTTACTTGGTTTTTGAACACTGCCGTATACGTGAAATACATTTTGGAAGGACGTACAAAGAGTTCCGCATTTAGCTTACAGGTGGAATTCGAGTATGCAGTAAAGATGGCTGGAAAAATACAATATGGATTCATTAATCTTTTACGTATTCAGTAGACTAGAAAAGATAAATGCATGGCCATCAGTGTATTGTATTGAAGTCCTGTTTTGTTTTAAAGTGGTATTCTGTTATGCATTGATGCGAATAGTTAAAGCTGAAGTTATCGTTACAAGTTATATTTAAGGTAGAAGACACAACAAAAGCTCGAAAAATTTCTATCTAAAAGATAAAAGACCTTTTTTTTTAATTCATGTATTTGGATCAGTTATTACAAAATAGTGTTTTTGTTATTAGTTACGGTAATAACAATTTTTTTACGGAAGAAATGTGTTTCACTTAAATTAAAAATAGCAGATTTTTCTGCGTTACAAATTCAGTAAATATATGTTAATTAATGAAAGAAATAAAAGAGATTTTGTTTAAAATTTATTTTGAACTCATTAGTTTTAACTAAAATTAATTAAAAGTTTTGACAATTTAAAGTAATTAGTTAAAGCACAAACTCAAATAAAATATTTGTAATTGAATAATCTTTAACTTAAAACTTTTAAATAATAATAATAATAAAAAAAATGGAATGACATTTTTTTTTCAACACAAAAATGTAATAAGTAAATGAATTTATAATTCAATAATCAAATAATTTTAACTGTGCTTTGAAAACAGACAAAATTGGTGAATATAATGTACATAAAGAAAGGCAAATTAGCAGTTTAATACCCTTCTTTTTATAACAGAAGAGTATTTAAATGAATTTTCTCATTAGAAGTTAATCAAATTAGAATTGATCATTAACTTAAATTAACTTCCATTAAGTTTAAATTCAAAAAATGAAGTAACATTTGAAGGAATTGAGGAATATGGCCAAAGACTTTATCAAGGATCACATTCAAATAGGGATTCAAACCAGGAATGTTGTCAGTGATGGAACTAATTTTCGCTCAAATATTACCCTTCGTAATTTTAAAAAATCAATTCCTTGAGGTTTATTAAAGACAAAAATTACAAAATACAAAACAATGACATTAAAAGAAAATTGCTAACTATTCAGCCCTCACAGAGAAAAAAAAATTCCTAGCTTTAATCCATGATTTATTCTATTCTTACCATATTATATTCTCTTTTAAGCAAATTAAACTCAAGGTTGATGTTTATCTCTAGTTTGGTTAATTTTATTTTGTTTTAGATGCAAAAGCTTAGCGCATTCTAAATACAATTTATCTTCCCTTTTTTTTATAATTTACCTGCCTTTGAGTTTTTGACTAATTTTTCTTTATATGTTTCAAAAAATATTGTTTTGACTTTACAGTTCCTACTTTCTTATTATTAGAAAGTACTAATTCGTTTTTCAATAGCATGTATTTTACATCAAACGCTTTTCATTTTAAACAAAATATAGATCAACTATAATTTTTTTATGGAAAAAATATTAAAATTATTTAAAGCTTTTTTTTCCAAATAAAAAATTACTTTTAATAGGAATTGCAGATTTTCCCCCTACAACCCCATTTGTCTATCAGAGCTGGATACTGGAAAGTTTTACTTAAATATCTTAGACCTTTTATGGATAAACTAAATTATTTAAGTGTAACCTTAAACAAAACTAGTTACCGTTGAGAGCTAAAAACTATTCCTGCTATGGAAAAACAAAAGTCTTAAGGAAAGAAGCTTAAATGATTTAAATCTTTTTAATGAAACAGTAAAGGTCATAATACAAGAAAAAAACAATAATAGGACAAATATTTAAGGAAAAGTACAATTCTCGGGGGTAAGCATCATGCTTCATCTAGGACTCCAGAGCACAGACAGAAGTTTTATCTAGCGGCCGCTAGGTGGCAAGCTGGAAAAGTTGTCAGGTTACAGACTCCCCCTCGGGTTAGCATGACATCTCATTGAAGAGTCAGCATGGGATATCTTTGGTCTGCCACGTCTCCGGAGGGGTGCTCCAATTCCACTGTCTCTAGCAACTGGGATTTCATATGCTCAAAACGTTGCGTTGTAGTAAGTCCCAAGGACTTCATCGGGATTTGAAGGGTCAGCAATGTCATACATAGGGGGTGAACGATTAGTAACCACTAAATTAGGTTCTTACCGCTTGGGCATAAATTTGCAACTTTTCTTATTCTGTGACTTGCTAACAGGATGTCACCCATACTAGATGACCTGGCTTGTAGAAAACTTGTCGTCATCGATGATCATAATAAGCTTTAAGCTTGACTTGCTCGAGGTGGTCTTTAATCTCTGCAGTGAAACGACAAACAGCATGAGATAGGGGGTTACCTCAGCTACGGAATTATCATTGTCAATCATTGCTCTTAAGTCGTGTGTGACATCATCTGTTGTTCTTAACTCTCTACCGAATTGCAAATAAGCTGCTGTATGACTTGTGGTTTCACACTTGGCAGTGTTTAGTGCGAAGCGAATCATTGGTAGTTTTTCATTCCAAGTGTCGTGTTCATCTCTGACTAGTATGGCGAATCGGGGTTAGAGATCTCTATTTTGACGTTCGGATAGATTAGATTGGGGCTGATACACAGGAATAAGATCTTGCTTAATGCCAAGAAAATTGCAAGTTTGTTGCATTACAGCATTGACAAAGTGTGAACCATTATCACTGACGAGTCTACATGGAAGTCCATATCTTAAGAAGACTTCTTCGACTAAATGTTTGGCGCAATTTACAGATGTTGCTTCTTCAAGGGCAAGTAATTCCACCCCTTTTGTACTGGTATCTTCTAGAAATCCACTTCTTACCAGTTCAGGTCTCTTGAAGAGATCCAAACAAATCAATAGCGAGAGTTTCAAATCGCTGTGCATATACTGGAGTTCTCAGAAGACCAGTTGGCTTTTGATTACTCGGTTTATAACAATTACAATCTGGGCAATTTTTGACATATGGCATAAGGGGATTCACATTCTTCAATTATGTCATCAGCCAAGAGAGTGTCCGATTTTTTTAACAATTCCTTCTTTGCAGGATTCATTCGATAAGGTGGTTCTTCAACCGGAGGACTATTTCCAGTATTAATACGGTGTTCACTAAAGGGTGTTGGTTCTCCCCCTGATTCGAAGCAACTCTTGAACTCTGGTAGTGAGATATTTAATTGATTCGTTGTTCTTTAGTTAGATGATTATCCTCATCACTTCGAAGATTTATGATAGATGACATTTTAGGAACGTGAATTGAGCTGGATGTTTCTGCAATCTTTTCTTTTGAGTCAGCAACGAAGCAATTTCCATTATTGGAAGGTACTTTGTAGAAAGAGTACCGAATCTGAGGTTTTTCACAGAAATGCCATTTACCATTGGGAACATCGAGAACAATTCCAGCAGATTGGAGAAAATCTGTACCTAAAAGAGTTATGTTTCCCTTTGCTTCCGGTAAAACAATTAGTTCTGTTGGTATCACTTTACCTTCGACCTCAAGATTTACAACCGTAGTTAAGGCAGCTAAGCTACTCTGTGTTCAGATGCATCGGCATCAGCACATACAGCAGATTCCACTCCACAAATTTTGAGAACAATTAAACTCTTAGGAGATGTCATAGATTCAATTATAAATAAACTGATGCTGTTTACAGACGCTTTAACTTCTCCTTTAGATACCGAGCAGGTAAGACATTTAGATTGTATATATCCTGGTGTTCAACATCCATAACATTGGATAGTTCTTCTTTCAGGGGTAGAGTTTGTCTTCTTGGAGAATACATTTTTTGCTGTCTTTTCTTGTTTATATTCTCTAGATGTCGCAGTGGACTTAAACCTTCTCTCTGTTGTTGCGAAATCACTTCAAAAATTTTGTTTATTATTTAGAGTTGAGTGTTATTTAGAACCTTGGCGGGTTTTTTTTCATAGGAATCCAATTTCTCTGCTAATTCTAAAGGTTGATTCCCCATTAATTAATAAAATGTTCCTTAAAATCAGATGGTGCTTTTTTCTTAATTCGGTCGCTAATGATTAGACTTTTAAGTTGTTAAAAATCTTTAATGTTAAGCTCTGTGATCCAACCCTCAAAATATGATGCTATTTCAAAGTAGAAATCTCTCCAAGTTGTATCTGGGCTTTTCTTGTGTTGCAAAAATAACTGTCTGAAACGATCTGTATCGCTTAAGAAGCATTTCTTTATCTTTACGGTAATCTTGCGAATCTTTCTTATCTTCTCTCGCAATAAGTTGTGCTATATCAGTAGGCAATGTGCTTATCAAATAAGGAATCCATTCTGATTCTGGAATGCTTATGAATTTTAGTTGATGTTCAAATATTGTCAAATAGAGTCCTATTTCATCTTCTTTTGGGTAAAATATTGGGATAACTTTTTTAATATCCATTCTAAGTTGGTTAGTTTCTTGAACTGTCTCCTTTTGAGAAATTGTTTGCATTTCAAGGTGAATCTTAAATTTTTTCAACTTAAAAACACGTTCTATTTCAATGCGTTTAACTTCGGCAGCTTTTTCCACCTCTGATTTCTTTTGTATAAAAGCAAGATGAGTTTTACAAAAGTTAGCATCATATGATGCATTTTTAATCATGAGGTCTTTGATGTTTAAAAAAGTCATATCGATTCTCACTTCAATTCCGAGATCCATAGCTAGAGCCTTTAGATCATCAATTGTGCTTTGAGCCTGGAAGGTCATGGTCTAAATGAATCAAAGTGGAACCAGAGAGGGAGTATAAATGAGTTCTTATCTTGAGGCACCAAATGTCTTTAAATTATTATAAGAATTCTTTCACGGTGCAGTCAATTGCAAAGTTATAATTGATAAGTAAAAATGTATATATTTACTCCTAATATAAAAATGCATTTACATTTAACCATATTTTCATTTCATAATGCGAATCAATTACAAGAAGAAAATGATGCCAAACATTTTATAGAATCAAGGAATATGTACATATGCACTCACTAGTTGAAAAGACAAAATTTAAATACCAGCTTTTACTGAATATCAATATAATAGTTATAACTTCTACTTTACTGCAATAAAATTAGAATGCAATCTCAAATTTTATTATTAGAAAGTAATGAAATTTCCCTTTATTTAAATAAGATTTCAATTAAATTTCATATTTCTTTGCACTAAGACTATAGATGTGATAATAATACCAAGCAGAAATAGAAATATTTAAAACACTATATTTATGCAATAAAATACAACAGTAGAATATTTTTAATTACAAATAAATAAAATTCTTCTTTTCAAAACGTTAGAAATCCGACTGAAAAAATACATATACAAGCAAAAATAAAATTTACAATAACAGAATATGGAAATATATCCAACTTTTTCTTCTAAAAAACAAAAACGAGCCCCTGTTCTGTGGTCTAAACATGGATTTTTTCTGAGGAAAATCATTCGGGGCACACGTTGGGAAGCCATTTTTGTAACCTTAAACAAAACTAATTACCGTCGGGCTTCAAAAACTATTTCTGCTAGGGAAATACAAAACTCTTAAGGAAAAATGTTTAAATGATTTAAATCTTTTTAATGAAACATAAAAGGACATAACACACGAAAAAAACAATAACAGGACAAACATTAAAGGAAAGGTACAATTCTCAGTGGTAAACATCATGCTTCATCTAGGACCCCAGAGCACAGACTGAAGTATTATCGAGCGGCCACTAGGTGGCAAGCTGGAAAAGTTGTCCGGTTTCATAAGTTATTTTTATATATTTAATATTGAAGGCAAAAATGTATAAGATAATATATGAACCAAATATAAGATACAGTAAGAATTCATGATATTCAGGAACTATAAAGAGTTGAAATTAGCGCTGAATTTAATTTTAATTTTATAATTTATAGTAAACTTTTTGTACGAAAAGCAAATATTTTCGTTTTGAGTTAAAAAAAAATAACCAGGCAAAATTTGATCCATAATGATGAAATCCACAATAATGTTTCGATTTAACAAAAGCAAACAACT
>JAPMOR010037467.1:19143-31362 GCA_026543865.1 Argiope aurantia | reverse complement strand
TTTTAACACTTATTTAATGAATTCAATTTTTGTAAAGAAATATATAAATATCTAATGAATTATATAATATCCTAAGTAAAATTACAAAGAATAGCTTGAAGAAAAACCCTATTTTCTTTTATCAAATTATTAACAACAGTGATCAATATCATACATATGAAAATATATAATATCTGAAATCAAAATTAAATTCGATTTCTTTTATTTATTAGAAATGATGCTCATCCAGTTTAGGAAATTGGAAGAAATACTCACCCTTAAAAATAAATTTCTGGAAAAATAAAGAATTTCTGATGCATGAATGGGAATGACAAATTTATCATTAAAATAAACAAGAATACAAAATATATGAAAATACAAACTATATTAGCAATTTAATGGATACATGCAAAATATAAATTCAAAAGAAATCACAGTGACATAAATAAAAAAGCAAGAAAATTATTAGATATATATGAACGACTTCATAGTCAATAGTCATTCATTACAATGAAAAAAAAAATTCTACAAAGTATTATGTGCGTGCAATATTCGCCATAGTTATTTCAGCTATCCTATCTTGAATCAAATTCCAAGAACACCAAACACTGAAGTTGTTTGGAATATATGAATCTTTTTTTATTTTAGGCAGATAAAAAAAACTCTATAAATTTCTTTATAAGCCTTCCATTCCATCACATCAAATGCTCTATAAATACAATTCGGATTTCTCAAATGCTGTTGAAAGTTTTCTGAATACATGATAAAATGTGCAGATCCTATCATTCCTACCTATTGCAAAAGTGCAAAGAGGTTTTATATTGCATTTCAAAATACACAATTCGAAGTAGATGCCCTCAACTTTCTTTTGCATTTGAAAAGAAGCGATTCAATTCACTCAACCAAATAGTCACTAGTACATTGAAATTTTTAAAACCCCCTTAGTGAATAACTATCTGAGGGGATTTCTTGCACTTAATTTTATCAAGTGTTAACTTTCAGTAACGTTATTTTGGGTCAAAGAGAATAAATCTTGATAACATTCTATTGTCATGTGACTGTTGATGCCATTTTACTGTGAGCAGTACATATGTATATGATGTTCCAGCAAAAACTAATTTATTCTTGTGAGAATACATTCTAATTATAATTAAAATCGTGTAAGTATTTACTATTAGCTTGTAGTTTATTTATAAATAAAATGCAGATTAATATGGGATTTGTGTATATTCTTAATTAACAATCCTGATTTTAAAACCTTTTTCGTGCTTCTTTCATGTCCGTCACTGTAGCCTGTATGAAATTTGTAGAATAAATTAAACAAATCAATATTTGAATATAATTTGTTGGCGTTACTTGATTAACCTAATTAACGGCTTTCTTTGCTGGTTTGGGATGACTATTTATTTATGATCCAATAATGTCCTACAGATACTCGATGGGTGAAAATTCTGATGACCTTGCAAGTTAAAGCTACTTATATAGAGCAAAATAAGTGAACGTAGAGATTTGAATACGAGGATTATTCTGTTGCAAAGAATCTACTGTAATATGATTGAAATGGCTATTCCTACATCAGAAATGTCAATACAATGAATTCACTCAATAATTTGACATTTAAATTTGCTGACAAGATGCGCAAAATATCTTGAGAGATATATATGCGCGAGGGATCTTGCTATCATAGGAAGATCTAGATCATAACTCTGGATTTACATCCAGTGTGACACAAGTTGCTGTCAAGATGCGTGGCATAAAATGAGAGAGATCTTGCTGTCATAAGAAGATCTAGATCATAACTCTGGATGTAAATCCAATGCGACACAAAGGCCGAAACAGCTTTCATCTGAAAACAACAAACATCACCATTTCAAGCTTCAATCAAATGTAGAGCTCGGAGAATATCTTCAAGTAATTTATCCATTGCGTTCCCTGCATTGCTATGCTACTAAGAAGCACAGCCACAATCCAGAACTAGTCGACTTACACAGGTTACTAGGGTAGTTAAACAGTAGGCTGGGACGAATTCACACCCAACTCTTAAGAGACTCGCAGGGGAAAAAATTGTGTATTAAAAAATAACAGAATATGAATTAATATAATAGTATCGATGATAACAAAATATTATAAGATATAAACATAAAACAAACTTATGTTTACAAAAATAAAGAGAAGAAACCAGTGCTAACTTCAAGATTTCACTCTGAAAAATAAATAAACAAATACAAATTATCGCATTAGTTTCAAGAAATTACTAAATTTTAAGAAAACATTTAGGTTACTTCGAACAATATACTCAGAAAAAATAGTGTTGTTGATGAGAGCTTTCAGCCAAATAGACTTATGGGTATTTCATGAGAAAAAGACAAGGAAATCCTTTTTAATTTCTTCATAAAAGCATTAGGAGAATTTAACAGTTACGGAATATATATAGCAGGCGTCTAGTATTATAACTGATTCTACCGCGAGAATATGTATTTTGGATACGTTTCTGCCGACCGATAGATACTGAAATTTAATGATAATTGCAGTCAAAATGCCGAATTTCATTGATCTGAAGCATTCTGCATTTTGAAGATATTGAATACACTTGTATATACTTCCTGCGAATATATGTCGGACAGAATTTGAAAGAAATCCATAAATTTGCTCGCAATTCCATATATCAAACTTGAGTCATCTAGCTCAATGTGTTTTTAGTGTCAGCAGACTGACAAATATAATTCCGAAATATGGATTTTTCAGATTCTAAGAGATCACCTGAAACGCGGAGATTCATTAAAATCTTGAGTTCAAATTTTTTGATGATTGCAATATTTTCTCTATACATCATGTAAGAGTAAGTAAAATAAATTATCTTAATACAGGAATAAACTTAAAGCTTTTTCCAGGAATCTAATAATTTCCTTATACGAATTCTTGGTCTTAAATGCAGCATGTATGCCGTAATCGATTTCATCACTAAGTGAAATATTTTTTTATGCGTACTGTTACTTTTTTCGCTACTGCACGCAAAAGAGGATTTAAGGCAAAATATATTTTTAATTCCAATGCATTGTAGTAAAAAAAGCAATCTAAGATTTGGATAGCCACGTATAAAACACGCAATTGACAATCGAACGGACATTCTCACTGGCTGCATACACGCTTCTCAGTGTCTGGCATAAAATGGATGTCGCATGAATGTTGCTCATTTTTTTTAAAGATTTGATTATTATATACCTGAAAAAATCTTGATTTATGCAAGATTCAATGATTTTTTTTATTACTCTTTACACGAAAGCCAGAATAATTTACAGTTCGTACACTTATTTTTAAAACCTCTGTGTTTACATATTCTATAATTAATTTGGAAAGTTTCAATTCGAATTTTATTACAGAACGAGTATTTTATTTATAAAACTCCTTGTGTGATTCTTGATTCTCAAATCACAAAGTTATATAATCATGACCCAAAGGGGGTATCAAATTAGATATTAAATATATTTCATATTTAAAACATAGGTTGACTTATCATAATTGTACCAGAACCACTTGATCTTTGATGAATATAAGTAGCAATTATAAATAGGTTATATCCGTACATTTCAAACGAAAGATAAATCCGAATGAATTGTTTAATGAAAGAAAAGATTAAAACCTTGCATATTAATATATGTTTCGGGAACTAACACCGATATTTTGCTCCAAAAATTCAGAATTTAATTTTATTTCTTTCATATTAATCTTAGTATTTTTAATATAATATAACAATTTATACTTTAAATTAATTTTGTTAGTTGGTTAAATTTAGAAAACTGTCAGAAAAATTAGAACACAATTTTATAATATAAATAATCGTCATCTAATTTTAATCAACAAATCAAGATTTCTACTTTAACATAGATGCTAAATATTATTAAAAATAATCAAATTTTTACAATTTATTCAATTAGGCGTTTGAAAATACTTTCAAGAATGCAAACCCAACATGAAAATATGCTATGTGTGCAATTCATTTACTTAATATATTCGCCAGGATATCATGACTTTCCGCTGGTATGACGCGAAAAAAGATATCACCAAAGTGTTTTAATATTTTATCCCATTTCTCTAAACTTGATAATGATGATCTAAGACCTATCACATCTGCCGTCAAGGTTATATAGAGACACATTATTTTTCTAGATAGTTCAACTTCAAATGTTTTTGGATGACACCAAGATTCTTTTCAAATTTCGGGTTATAGTTTGCGAAGTTTCGAGGTGCTTGAGGCTGGTATTTGTAGTTGATGTCAGTTCTGCTGTTTACATGCTACGAACGTTTGTAAAACACCTGCGTTTTAAAAATCAGTGTCATTCTATAATCATTTGATATTCAACCATTTACCAACAATACTTGGAAAGATAAATCAATCCAAAACACCACGAAAATGAAATTTTATGTTCCATTTAATGTTCGCGAGATATGACAAACTTCAGACAATTGGTGGCGCATCACCTAAAAAAACTAGCGAATTTTCTCAACATTTTTTTCTTCAAAAATTTCTTTAACTATTTCTCAAGGCCAAATAATATATTATCTGGTCGAGCCAGCTGAATTTTAATCTTCCAATCTTCTAATGTATTTACATAATATCACTGTTTTTGAGTTTCAGTTTATTGTACTGAATTGAATTAGACTTCTTCCAATGACAGACTGCGAGTAGTATTTAAGGTTCTTGTGCCATGTCCATACATAAATGTCTATTCGCCTAGTTTATTACATTTAGGAGTTACAGTATTCACATACACTTAAGGGATTATTTAAGGATTGTACAGTCCGGAATATTAGAGAAAACAATAATTTTAATTTAAACATCAGATTCTAAAGCTTAGTTAACTAGCTTCTGGTGGCTTTTGAGCTATGTCTTTCATTTATAAAGAATCGTCAGACAATCAATATTTTGATGAAATTGAATTAAACCTTGACAACAGCTCGACATTTTGTAGAATTTCATTTATATATCTAGCTGTGTTTATGAGTTTTCAAGTTTACTTAGATTAACGATATATAAACTTTAGTTCCATGGTGTTCTACAACATGGGTCCAAAAAGTCGTTTAGTAGGTGAAAATCTCAAAAATATAGAGAGTCGGAGAACTCTTGGAAACTGTAAACAATAAAAAAAAAATAGCAAAAGGTGTTTTAATTTTGAATTTTTTTTAAAAAAATTAAAATGCATTCTTAAAAGTGGGTTTTTTTTCCATGCTCGTAACATGCGAATTTAATGATTTAGGGAGCCGTAAATTATTGAAAATGAAAAAGTAGTTTAGAACCCGAATTTGCAAAAATGTTAAAACTTGAAGAAAAATAAAAGATGAAAATGTAAGAAATGTTATATTCTATAATTTGATATAAGCGTGTTGATTACAAAATCCAACCGCGCTGCTAGATTGAAATGGTGCAAGGCACGTCGAAATTGGACCGTAAAGGAGTAGAAAAAGATTCTCGGGTGTGATGAATCAAAGTTTAATCTTTACCAGTCGAATGGAAGAGTCTGCGTTTGGAGTAAACGTGGAGAACGCCTGTAATGATAGCTTCATAAGATAGTAAACAGCAACCGGACATGGTTGATCACTTTTGTCTAGTGGTTATGCTACGCGGCTACGAACCGTAACGTCGAGGGGTCGGTGCTTGACTTGATGTGGAGTTTGAATTGCTGCTAACTGGCTTATGAAGCGACAACCACACGCGTTTTTTCCAGAATGCAGTGTACCTACTGCAATGTTTGGTGGAGGAGAATAATGCTCTCATAAGGTTCCTCGTGACATTGATCTCAATCATGTTTAGCTCAACACCGACTTTTACTCCACTATTCTAGACAATAAATTGCTTCCTACGCTGTGATAGTTTAACGGGCTGATCATTGTTATTTCGAAGGTTACAACGCCTCTTCTCATGTTGCGAGGCCCACCATGGATTGATATGATGACAAAGGCGTAAACCGACTGGAGGGACCTGTCCAAAGTACTAACTTGAATCCTATAGAAAACCTCTGGGGGTAATTGGATCGCCGAATCAAGGGGTGCAACAACCGCCCAAAATCTGTGAAAGAACTTACATATATTCTGCAAACCGAATTGAATTAAATACCACTGCCCATCCTCCAAACACTTGTGGAAAGTATACTCAGAATTTTTAAGAAAGTAATTGCCTCAGGTGGAGGCAATTACAATCTTAACTCCACCTGCATATATATATATATATATATATATACTTTTCTCTGACACGAATAAATTTCCTTCAATTGATAAATATACTATGTATTGAAACAAATACATTCATACATTTGTTCTTGAAGCTCACAAAATTTTAAATTAAAAGGAAAGTTACAAATTAACCAATGATTACATGGTAAGAAAGTTTTGAAATAAGTAAATCCTTTAACTTCCAAACACTACCAGATTTACAAATCATAAATAAGCAAAAAAAAAATTTCTAATATTCTAATTTAGCAGTTAAAAAAAATCAGAACGGTCAAGTAAGTCAAAGAAATATCCAGAAGCTGCTCGTTATTCCGAAATTAATCATCACACAGTAAAACTATAAATGTCCGATGTTGTAGAAACTTGTTCTTTAAAAATATATGAAATATTTTCTTTCGAGGGATCGTCTTCATATTTAGACATATGCAAATTTTCAATTAGCAACACTCACTTTCGAATGCATATTCAAATTCTCTAGAGTAAAATGTGTAGAAGTATAACATTTTATATTTTGAAGTAAATGGTTGATAAGATATCAGATTTTTCTTCAAGACATAATGAATATTTGATAATAATTATTATTTTGTATTAAAATATACAATAAAAAAGACAAAAGACATGCCTTTTTAAAAACAAAATAACATATTTTAAATTTTTTGAATCAAAATCTAAATTTAAATACTAACATTTTTGAACCGAGCTTAACATAGATTTGATTCCACTCGAAGATATAAGACATAAACAACGCTTTTCCAAATTTTAATCGTTTCCAGCAATTTTTTTCAAAGTATATACTTATGTCAAACGTTTTCGTAACAATTGGATTTTTGCTTACCTTGGGGGGGGGTATCTCAAATTTACTTCAGAATTCTCTATCTGGAAAAAAAGAAAAAACTCTCTAAACGTGAACAGATACCAATGTAAGTCTTTGAACATTGCTTTAATAAATGATATATATAACTTTTTTTCAGAAATAAATGTAGAGCTGTAGGTCAAAAAACCGATACTTGTAACAGCTTCTACTTTGATGACATTTCCAGTGAAGTTTCATGCGGACTAATGAGAGACACTTATATTTGCAGAACTCATGTCAGATTATTGATTATTGAAAAAAAAAGAAAAGAAACAAAATTCCATACAATGTATGAATTTATATAATGTTAAATGCATTAAAGAACAGAATATTATAGAAAAAAAATACAAAAACAGTTTTTTTCCCCTTAGATAATGTCGCATGTTTTACAAAAAAAATATGGAAAATGCTTAAAAATTATACAGCAAATATATTATTCTTACTTAACTCATTTTCTGATAAAATGAGATTAAGAGTAAAATAATTCGTAAAAATTATTTAAAATATTGTTTGATGAAAACTTGAATATTCAAATTAACAACATTTTTCTCTTTTTGTTTGATTATAAAGGAATATTTGAAAGAATGCGACTTTCTTTTATTTTTCAATTCTCTTGAAAATTATTTAATTTACGCTTGCATCAGTAATATGAAACGTACGAAGGTTTTTGAATATTTGAAGCACTATACCTCAAAAATACTATCTAAATATTATTTATTGATTGATTGTTATTCAAAATGTATATTCTTGTTTTGTCTTGTTTCATCATTTCGAAAGCTAAATTAAGAAAATTATCTTTCTTAAAGTGAAGTTACGATATTAAAGACTAAAAAGAAAACTTGTATGTATGAAATGAATTATCAATAGCGACCTACGAAACTATCCGCTATTATGAAACTATCCGCTAAATATTTTTCTTGTATGTCTTGGGCAAATTTAAACTAATTTTTCTACAATTTTATATCTGAGGATTTTTTTTTATTATTCACAACCACTTAATAGACGAAAAGTTGAGATTTGAAATAAGAAAATTTAGAGACTATGAAAACATCAGTTTGTAGATGAATCTTCATGTAATTGTAGATTTCAAAGAGAACGTACCTGAAAGTTGAGCGACATATTTGAATTCAATTTTCATAAATTGCAATCAATAACAAATGTCCCGAGACTTTTTTTGACAGATTATACATATATAATAAGAATAATATGATAATTCAAATGCAATAAATTATTAAAATGCAATGAAGCGAAAAGTTTAGCTGTAAGTTCCAGAAAATCTATAAAGTATTTATAAAATAAAAACATGTTTTCAATAATGTGAGAAACGAATTTTAATCAGTACAAAAAGTGGATTTGTTATCCAAATATCCATAATAAGTCATCAAAAGTTTAATAATAATATTAAAAAAGCTTAATAATACTAAATTAAAACAGCTGAAACATTTATTTCTCATGGAATTTCACATTCTATTCTTCCATTTTCAAAACAGTATTTTAAAAGTCGCACACTAATTCTATCTGAAAAAAAGAACTAGTGTTAAAGCAATTCTACAAGGTGTCAAAAGAGACAAAAGTTTCGTATAAGATTAGTTAGTTACAGAAAATGAATCTTGTAATATTCAATATTTTATTAGAATGTTTACTGTTTTTTGATTAAATCTCTAACCAATTTGAAAAATCCCTAGTGAAACAGAATTTTATGGAAATGAAATGAAATAAATAATTTATCCGTCTTAAGTCATTAGTCGATATTTCTGGCTTCATTTAATCTTTTGTTGCATTCATTTATTAAATTTTAATTTAAACATAAAGATTCTGTAAAAAAAAAGAATGTAGAAGTAATGTTTTTAAGCAGATTAGAGACTCTTACAAGGACTAGTATAGAGTTTAAGAATAGAATAGAGTAGAGACTAATAATTAAGTAACAGTTATTAATGGATTCATTTGTATAATATTTATGTTAAATTTATAGATATTATGCATTACATCTATAAATGTGATTATAGATATTAATTAATATTATTATTGCATCCAGAATATTAACGTTTCTCATAACAAAATATTTAAAAACACTTTATAAATTTGTAGATATATATTTGCTTTAGTCAGTAATAATATTTAGCTCCTCAGTAATAATATTTTATCCTAATATATGTCTCAATTTCGTAGAAAGTTCCATACTCTTTAAATCTTTTTTTCTGTTTACATTAAGAGTCTTTATTGAAAGATTTCAAGGAAAGACACACGTGGTTATCAAAATAATGGAAGCTTCTTAGATTTATAAAGAATCCTTTATTAGTAATAGGACTTCCTTTGACATGTAATACAGCTTAATTCTTTTAAGAATTGATGCATACAAGTAATGAATAGTATTTAAAGGAATATTGTACCATTCTTCTTGAACATATTGTGAAAGTTCTGGGAGAGATGCCGAAGGTATATATCGATTCGTATTGGACGCTCTAAAATTGTCCATAACAGTTCAATTATATTGAGGTGGGGTGACTGTACGGGCCATTGCAGATATTTAACTTCATCCTCGTGTTCATCAAACCATGATTGGAAAAGTCTCGCTGCATGGATAGGTGCATTATCATACAGGAAAGTTCCATCGCTTGCAGGAAATAAAGTTTGAATCATAGAATCGACCAGGTCAGCAAAAGTTTCTCTATATTTCTTCGCAGTAATCCTTCCTTTCATGGTTACGATTGGTCTAGCAAAAAACCAAGATATGGCTGCACATATCATGACAGATCCATCTCCATACTTAACAGTTGGAAGGAGACAATCACGATCATACGCTTGTGCAGGTGTTCTTCAAATGTGCTCCCGTCCTTTTGTAGGAAAAAGTGTGAAACGCGATTCGTCAGACCATATTACTTTCTACCACATCAATCGACCAGGTTTTGTAAGTGTAACACCAGTGTAGACGACTTTTACCATTAACATCTGTGATAAGTGACTTGGGAATTGTTGTTATTCCATAAATGTTCGGTTTATGAAGATGCCTTCTTACTGTAAACACTGACACTGGAGAATCCAGAAGGGTATTAAGCTCTGCAATCTATTTTGCTGCAGTTGTTCGCCTTTTAGTTCACTTTCGCTGCTTCAATACTCGTCTGTCTTTTCCACTGAGTTTCTCTTTCCAACCACAATTTTGCTCTGATTAGCTTGCCTTGAAGCACTGCATTCTCACTGTTAGCTTGCCCTGACGCCATAATGTAGGAGCCCTTCTGGCTGGAGCAAGTGTGATTGAGTCATGACAGCATACAATGTATGCTGTCATGACTTTAGACACCGTTCCTCTAGAAACGCCTAAAAATTGGGATATTTCAGTCACACTTGCTCCAGCCAGAAGGGCTCCTACAATATGGCCACTTTGAAAATCCGAAAGGTCCGACATTTTACGCTTTTGAAAAGATCCACAATTTACAGAACTGCAATAAAGCTAACACATACTACCAGAATATATATATTGCCATTTATAAGAAAATGGTGGCTATTACTATATTTTAATGCTTATGAAGCGCATTCAAAAATGTCATTTTTATTCACAAATGTTTCCATTATTTAGATAACCACCTGTAGTTTTCGTTTCGTTGAAAGAAATGCAATTTTATCTTATTCAAAAGTTTCAGATAAGAACATTCCTACAAGTCTGTAAAAGCTACATTTTAGTAAAAAAGAAAAGAAAATCTTTATTTTAGTGACATGAAAGAAGAGCAAAGAGGAAATACTTCATGTGTAACATTTTAGTTTGCAGAAAAACTAATTTCAGTATTTCACGAATCTCATTAATGTTTCATATGTTAGATTAGAAACAAAAAAGAATCTTAATAACTGACTTCAGATTACATATTTACAGAAAAAAAAATAATCCGTAAAATTCAAAACCAAAATTTGTCTCCAATATTTTACCAAGAATTGCAATCTCAAAGATTATTTTCATCAAGAAATATATTGGCTATAAACTTAGTAAATAAATTATTGTATGTAATATTGAGCTCTTAAAACAATCCCATTGAATATACTAATATTTCTTTAAAGATGTCAGAAACCTTTTATTATCCAAAGTTTGAATTTACTACATTTATTTCAGAATATGAACTTATCATAAATCCAATTATGGTGTTACATGACTCAAAAGAAGCATCATTCAGACAGTTTCAAGTCTGCAAACAATTTATCTTGCAAGCGTTAAAAGTTTTAGATTCGAGTTGCTAGTTTACAGGATTGTTCTATACTGAACCCTTATCTTAAAATCATTTATCTCTACCAGTAATAAAGCAGAGTGTGTTTCAATCTATATGCATATATGTTTCTCCATAAATCTGTCAGAAATGTGCAGGCTACATTATTTGACTTATTTATGTTGGCCTATTTATTCATGTTGAGTATAGTATAGTTTAAATTTTATAGTACTTATGCTATTTACCTATTATTTAAGTAAGTTATTGGTGCATTTATATTGTCATGTCTATAAATTTGCCTCTTGTTGCCCTTTTTTTGAAATTTTAGTAAAAATTATAATCAATTAAAAATGGATGAGTTTTGGGTGTCTGTGCGATATAAATAATATATTTTTGCAAACATATATATTTATATAATATTTTTGCATATATATATTTATATAATATTTTGGCCCAAATTATATTGACATAATTTTAAAATTTATCCGTTTACTAATTTAAGTTAAGTTATTATATATATTTTTTTAGATTTAAAAAAAAACTTTTGAAAAATATTTTAAGTACATGTTTGCAATAAAATTTTCATTAATATAAATGAAATGAAATTGTTTTAGTTGTTTTAACTTAATTTGATCTTAATACTTTTTATTTTCTTGTTGATAACCACAATATGAAGATTCAGCACGTTTTTCATTGTCGGTGATTTTTCTGTTCAAAGTATGCTTCTCAGTACTTGGGGGAATTTCAGTAGTAAGTAAAAGTGAGGGTTTTTTTTTTAATTTGGACGTTTTAAACATTTTTATATTATTATTTTATATTATTACATTTTTTTATTATTTTATATTATTTTTATCTTGACATTTAGTTTTCTTTTTATATAAAATTAATTATTTTTATTATGGAATAACCCTCTGATATATTGCGTAAATCATGAAATATCATTTGTAGTACCTAAAACACTTCAATAATGAA
>JAPMOR010037467.1:2329-14041 GCA_026543865.1 Argiope aurantia | reverse complement strand
CTTTCATAGATAAAGTTATCTCTTTCGTAGCATTTGGAACGCTCGGCATTTTCTCTGCAGATGATAATAAGTTATTATCATTTACTATTGTCATACTCACAGTACTATCCTTTACTTTTGTCGTTAAATTTTAATGCAATACGGAAACTGAAAGAATTTAATTTAATTATACTGATATTTCTTTTCTTAGATGCACAAGATAAAATTGCTCCCACAGTCATATGAGTTAGATGAAATTTGAGAAATGATTTCCATTCCATACTTTCTGACCAGCCACTTTAAGATAAAAGGGTATATATAAATATTGGATATTCTGAAATTAAAATGCTTCTTTCTTTTTTTTTCAATTTTGAAAAATGAAAAGAAATAAAGACATTTGTTTTTTTAACCAGAAGTAACCAATAAACGTAATGTTATTTAAAAAATTTAAAATTTTAGAAATTGATTTTTTTAATTTTTTATAACACGTATCATTTGTTATATAATAAAATTTTTCATACAAATTTAAATATTGCCTAACCATTTCGTTCTCCTGACCTTATAGCATTATTTATAGAATTCAGCTTCAAATTTTCTCTAGATAACACATTTATAAATGAGGTTAAATTTTAATACATATATTAATAAATTTAATAAAGACTTTTTGAAATACTGCTAAAAACAGTTATTAATGGAACTAAAAAATTAAGAACCAACTCAAATAATACTAAAGAAAAATTCAAAAGCCAAATTACGTCTCTTCGTTATGACTCTTCGATAATGCCTCTTAATATCTAAGAAAATTCATAAGATATAAATATTTTTTTGCTATCTGAGAACTTATTTTTGAATTTAAATTATTCTTGAAAGATTTCAGAAAAAAGAAATGGTAATTTGTGAAACACTACCGCAAAGCGTGAGATTTTTAACAGCCGTTTGTAACTCACCCCTTGTGACTTGTTTATAAAGGAAGCTTAATTATGCGAAAGGAAAAAGAAATTTCCAGCTCCTATAAAATTGAACATAATTTTCTTTGAATGGAATGTTGATAATTAGAATTATAATGATACTAACCGATCAATTTATTGCTACTATATCAAATGTTATTCCACAAATAAATTTGTTCAGACAAAATGGCAGTTTTTATTATAAAATTGTTTTTATTATAAAATACTTATATTTTAAAATTTGATATTTTTCTGAACTATATATAATAATTATTTTTATATTCACTGATATACATCTTCTCTATAATTGATTAATGTCATTATGTTTGAATTGAATTTATAATTCTAAAAATTCTATGCTATTCTTCACTTTTGGAATTTTAATTTGTGGTAAAGTTACAGAATAGAAAGTGGAAAATGTAATAAATCCCGAAGATTTTGTCTTCTACATCAAAAGGTACTAAATATCAAAGTTACGAAATTCAATTTGAAAACACTATATGTATATAACAGATTCTGAGAAGTTAAAAAAAAATATTTTACCGCAATGTCAAAAGTATTGCAACAAGTGATTTGAAGAATGTAATGAGTGCTGTTATTTACTTCGAGGACATCATTTTTTGTAAACTGTTATTCCCATACACTTCGCAAAGAAGGTGAGCACCAAAATTGGCGTAAATCTTATTTTGGCTATCCAGTATGATTTTAAATTCGATACGTACTGCGTTTACCCTTCGAATTCTCCTGTTATAATTTTAGAAGTCAACGTCTTTTATTTTCCAACTAAAGTTGTTATGCAAATAGATCCGTATCAAATAAATGGAGTCCGAGTTTCAAGGGGTCGCTGTGCCATCTTGCTTGAAGATAAGCATGTGAAAAATTAGTGAAACATACAAAAAATTATGCTTTTCTCTCTTTTCTCCTTTTAATAGGCTCTCATTAGTACTATTGTTTTTCATATTGTATTTACACTTTTAAAAGTAGTTTTAGTAATGTGTGATCATTGCATTCCAGCTAGTGATACTATGAATATCTCATTCAATGAAATAGGAAAGTGCCAGCATTCTAAGTTTTCTGATGGTTGCCATGAGAAGAGAATGATAGTTTTATGCATCATTCTTTCTTATGCATAAAACTTTCAAATGGCTAAAGATTTTCAGAAAAATACTTTGTTAGCTTACAAATAATATTTAAAATCCAGAAACCAAAATATTAAACTCTTATCAAATTTAACAAATTGGAAAAAAATGTATTTGGGTGCACATATTCTAGTGAAATTTTCGTAGCATTCTGTAAGGGGCGTCATAATCTTTAAAGCCAGAGTAGATGCATTATTTTCGTCTAGCAAAAAATGTGTTCATGTAAAGATAAATTAGTAGATGAATTTCTGCTCTATTTTAAGTTTGAATCCTAGAAGAAGAAATCAAAATTTATAATATTATGTATATTGTAAGACTCCCCTAGTTTAGACCAATACAGTAAGTATATTGATTAAAAATTTTATTCTGGAGAAAAGTGTGTTACAGTAAAGATTTTGCACGTATTTAAAGGTAAATGTAATAGTTTAAAATACCAGGCGTATTCGAAAGTAATGTTTTGAAGAAAAAAAACTAATAAAAACATTTTTTTCAAGCCAATTGTATTTTTACACAAAAGAGCGTACCTTAAATTATTTTTCTACATACTTTCTGCCAATATTCAAACACTTGTCGTAACGGGTTACCATCTTTTACATACCTTCTTCATAGAAACGACCCACCAACCCATAGAAAACACAAACTGTGATAACTTAAGTGGTCTGTAAAAGTTTCTTATAAAACAGCACATGAAATTTGAGAAAATTCATCAAAAAGCGTCGTCAATGGAAATGACTTTACTCATGGATAATTTTCATAAACTTTTCTTACTAGTTCATCTTTGGCAGAAGAAGGCCTACCCCTTCGAACCTCATCGCAGACATTTGCTTGAACTTCATTAAAGCTTCTAAAAACTTTCTCATCATTTCATCACTCATCGTGTCTTCACCGTAAGCATCTTTAATCTGACGATATATTTCAGGCAGTTTCACATTCCTTGCGCTGAAAAATCGCATTACAGCAAGAATCTCACAGTCTGTGGGATCAGTAACTGTATTAAAAATTTTAAATGTGTACAACAGAATGAAAACACAACGTAGAGCAACCAAAATGGTGTCCAGTTTAGTTATATTAACTTCCCGTTTGAAGCAACACTAGGGCTATTTTATGACGGACCTCGTAATTTTGAACCGCGGTCAGATGACGAGGACGACACCGGAGCTGTCACCCCCCTCTCCACAACACACCACACCAGCGAGAGGACGTTTGGTCAGGACGGATTTAACGTGCAACAGACCCCCTTCTTCGGTGGAATCGGGTCTCGTGCCTGAAACCCTCCGGTTCCGAAGCCGAAACCTTACCACCGGGCCATCACGGCCCACCAAAATGGTGTCATTTGAGAGATAGTGAACAAAGAAGACTAATGCACATGTGTCGGATCGTCGACCACAACGTTGCGTCGGCGGTACAGTGAAACTTTACTTGCTTTTCGTATATGCCTCAAGAAATAAGAAATTATTTACACCATAAATAAATTTATATAGTTTTAAAATAAGCAAAAAATTTGTGTTTTCAAATAATAAAACAATCAAGATTCTTCTTTTATTAACTGGCAAATTAATTCGCTAAAGTAAAAAGGTTGATAGATGAAAGAATCGAAATTGAAAGTTTATATTGTTCTTTTTCTATATTTTTGAAAAAAAAATCCTAAACAGATTATTTTTTCTGTTGTTTTAATAAAAAGCATTAAGTCAATATTTGCAAAAGAAATGTTTTTAACGAAATCTAACTGTTGGAAATTGGATAATCGAGACACTGTATATTAATACAAAAATTCTTTTTACTTCCACCAAGATTAAGTACATGCAATCCTATTACGAGAATCGATCACAAAGGGAAAGAAAGATGAAGAAATGCACAAAATTTGAAAAAAAAAACAAACAGGAAGGAAAATAAGAAAAACGTATTTTAAACAACTGATATTAGACAAAGCTTGGAAGTAAAATGCTTCATTTTGAGTTTTAATCATGTATTAAAAATTTAATAAAGACTTTCCCATTTAAATTGATGAAAAGTAAAATAATGATACAGACACAAAATCGAGTTTTTACTTTCTTTTCTCTTGTGACATTAAACAAGATTATTGCCAATAAAGCATTAATTATTTTTTATTTCATAAAATATTATTGAAAAGCGATGTGAAATCAAATTATTTATCTTTTATGAAACATAAATCTATTCAAAATATTCTTTTAAATAAAATTACATTAAAAAATACTGAAAATGCGATGGAATTTTATTATAATTTCACGTTTAGCATTTTTTTTCCTGCTTCGAGAAATATTTAAACCCGTAATGGAACATCAAATATATTCGTTAGAATTGAAATTCAAAATTTTATTCAAGAGGTGATTATAGCTCCTAATTTTATCAACGTTAATGGTTATTCTAATCTGTAAAAAAAGTTTTTATTTAGTTCAAAACAATGGACTTTAAAGGAGAGAAATATAATTTGAAAATGATATGGGATCATATAAAAATAAAGTGGAAATATAAATTCAGCAATAAAAAAATAGGTTTTGATCTCAATTAGTTATCTATAATAATTTGAATTGTTTCATGAATTGCAGTTTCTGGGGAACATCAGAAAAATTTCATGCTTTATACATTATGATTCTTTGAGTATTTGTCATTATGTAAATAATTTGTTAATAGTTATTAATATTCCATTCTGCATACCACGCCTCATAGCATTTTAGTAATTGATCTCATAAACATGAATGAAACAGGGAATTTAAGAAATTTGATACTTGCTTTTAAATGTTCATTTTGGTTTAATGTCATCAAAGTAACACTATGAAGTTCTGGATCATTATTTCATTTTCATTATTCTTTTAATATTGTGTGGCTTTTTTAAAAAAATAATGAATTTATTTCTGTTTATTTTCTATTTATTAATGCCCATCAAACTTTTTTGTGTGCAGAATGTTTTTTGACATTTCTATACATATTTGAATGCTTTTTTTTATTCTTCTAAGAAATAAGTACAAAACTGTATGTAATTTTTACATGAAATTATTTTTAACTGAAAAAGGAAGCATTTTTTTATCATCATCATATTTTATATAATTGCAAATATTGATTTCGATAAAATATGCATTTTTTCAATTCATATTATATTAATAGGATGAAAAAATATTCTTCGTTACTGATTCGCGACAAGACCAATAGGTAATTACTTGGACGGGCAAATGGTATTGCAATTATTAAATTTACGGAACTTTATCCCTATTAGAAATTTCTTGTGTTAACACACTTTTAGGCTTATATTTATTAATATATGTTAATTAAAATCAAAATTAGAACACTATAATACTTCTTAAATAGATTGGTTTGCTTTGGTTTTGTTATATTAACGAACCGTTTTGAAGCAACACTAGGGCTATTTTGGGACGGACCTTGTAATTTTAAACCACGGTCAGATGACGATTTTTAAATAGATAATACATCTGGAAGAGAATATGCTGAAAGCAAGAAAATTTTCGACAATTCGACCAAACATAAAATGAATAGGAAATAATTATCAGCATATTTTATCCCTATTTTTTATGAAATTTATTTTAATATTCAGTACAATTTACAGCTTATTTAAAATTGAAGATAATTCATGTTATCTGAAAGATAATAAAAAGTTACACATATTTTTCTCTGAAATAAGCACTGTTGATCTTTACAGATTTCAGAAATATTTACATAATATAACAATTAATCGTAACATTACAGGTACGAAGATATTTGGAAACATCTTTAGCAGTCTGTAATCAACTCTTAGTGCTTCTCATCAAAATTTTGAAACCAAATTTTTCTGTAGAGTTTTATTTCAATAACGCTGATTAAAATACAGGTTTGATAACAATTAAAGTTGAGATTTCAAAAATCGATAATTTTAAGAACTGGTCGGGGTGACTTTATTTTTAGCGACACAATCGTGAGGCAATGAAATTTTGTTTGGCGAAAGAAAAAATAGTTCCAGAAGGTTCCGAAAGATGACGCTGTCAGGGTAAAGACCAAAAATTGATTCGTTAAATACAAAAAATATTGTAAACCAAATGTAAGCAATAGAGTTCAGGAGTTTATTAGAAATTTATTAGCGATAATGCATATTTATAGCAACAACAGTGATAATGACAAAAAAAAGTACCACATGGAGAAAACTTTTTACTGATGTGGGATTAAGGCATAAGTTGTTCGATATGCCCACCCCCGGCCTTGCTCCCTTTTGAAAGCTCAAAACGGCATACTACACAACATATAGCAGAATATCTGTGCTGATACATTGGATGTGGCGTGTGATGCTTGCCTTCAAGTCTGCTAAATTCTCATTCCGCCCACTATAAACAATATCCTTCAGGTACCTCCAAAGCCAGATATCATACGGGTTTAAGTTGGGGCAACGTGGCAATTGTTGTTGGAAATTGGTGTCTTATGGTCCCATCATTTCCAAAATAAGCACTCAGTAGCTGCTTGAAAGGAGTAGCGATGTGCGAATGAGCGCCATCTTGCATGAATATTGTGCTCCTGAAGTGCTGGAAGGTTACGCAAAAGTGCTTCATACCGCTTGCCAGTAATGGGGTCCGCAGGTGTGATCTCCTCGAAGAAGAGCAGATCAACGATAAACGCAGCCGTTATTCTACACCACACAGTGACCTTTTGAGACTGAAGTGGTAATGACTAGAACGGATTCTCGGTCCCCCATATCCTGCAGTTTTGCGTATTTACAGAACCGTGGAAATGGAAGTGGACTTCGTCAGACTACAGAATGTTCCTTGTCCATCCATTTTCCACTTCCATCCTAGTAGTGCAAAAGATTCATTTGCTTCAAAGTCAGCAGGTATCAACTGCTACACGTGAGTTATATTGCCCGGATAACAGCGCTTGATGTTCCGTAGGACTTTACGTATCGTGTTGATCAGCATTCCAACATTCGGCCAACTCCCCGTGCACTGTAAGTCTGTTTTTTAATGATGTAGTCACATATTCAAATGCCACAGTCGAAACTGGTTTCTATCCTCAACCTCGTTCACGTTAAATGAACCGGTTTCTTCGAATTTATCAAACATTTTTCGGAGACCATTTGTGGTTATTGGACTCTATTTTATGGACTTTAATGTCTGAAACTTCCTGATGGCTATAAGTGCACAATTATCGTTCTTTTAAAAAAGCTGCAAGAGCAGAGCGCGATCCTTCATAGTCAGAGTCACGATGAAGCATTCAGGCAAAGTGCTGGTTTTCTGCACTTTTATGGCAACTATGTCTGCGGTGCGCATCTCACGTATAGTGATTCGCACATCTCCAGACAATGTGAACTCAGACAGCACCATCTATCGGTACAGTTTGGAACAACAGTACAGTTTTTTTCCCTTCGCCAAGCAAAATTCCATTGTCTCACGATTGTTCTGCTAAAATATCAAGTTATTCTGACCAGTAGTTTTAAAATTATCGATTTTTGAAATCGGGACTTTAATTATAATCACTCTAATTTAATTATAATTACATAATTAGAAAAAATAAGAACTAGTGGAATCCTTTAAGTCTTTTAAATTTCCCAAGCAGAGAATATAAATGTAATGGAGTTATTCGGAACATTATAAAATAGAGTAATGTTGTGGTTTTCGAATGTGTAGTACATGAAGCTTATAAATGAAATCAAATAAAGACATAAAAACAAAACTAAATATCATATTTCTAATAAGTATTTGAATATAAAATGAATGTACAAGTCAACAGGAATATTAATATATGGAATAATGGAGAAAGAATTAGGACATAGATTTATATGAATACCACTATATTAAGAATTAGATGATTCCAGCAAGTACTCTGGATGCTAAGCTACGATTTCACAAATTTCTTTTCATTTAAAGCTTATGAGATATTTACTTTGAATTAATTGAATAGTAACCCAATACTGTTCCCTTTCTATGTTCTAACTCCCCTTAGTTTCATGCAAATCATTAATTGCATGAACCAGTAATCTCTTTAGAAATTTCGTAACAATTTTACAAAATCTTACAATTACTTAAAAATATGTTTTCAGATTTAAAATTTTTAACTTCAATCTATAAATATTCATATATTTAAAAATTTTATGGTAAATTATGATCATTATTTGCTTCTAAACTAAAAACATTTTTTTTAAAAATGCTTTTGCATAAAATTTCAAATTTTCAGTACTCTAAAATTTAATTTCGAAATGCATTTCTATCAATTGCATAAAATTAATTTCATTTAAAGTTTCCATTTTATTTATTATTTTCAGCCTAAATATATTCTCTTAATGCTTATTTATTTTCCCAAGATAAGATAGTTTTAAAATTTCAGTAGAAACATATAAATTATCGATTAGAAATTTATTATGTTAATCTTGAAAATTAAAGTGCGCATATTCTTGACAATGAAACATAGGTACCAAAGTTGATTTAAAATTATATTCTTTAAGAGAAAAATTCTAATATATAACTAATTACAATTCCCAAATCATATTTATGAGCATCGGATATACGTATGTTTTATCATCACAAATGAATGGTACATATAAATGTCAGAATTGTTTCCTTTACGGGAATTATAATATAAAAGTTATCATCTATATTCCTTTATATATCAGAAACATTGTGTTAAATGTTTCGTCTGAGTGATAAACATCTCATATTATATTTCTTCCCTCAGAGTCTTTTTCTCTATTATACATCTACGCTTGTAATTATCTTCATGTTTGTTATTTATACTTACTCTTGCAACACTTGCGAATTGTGGTCTTATAGAGTTCTATTAATATTATTGTATAAAAATTATTTTCTGTTTAAAATTTTGAAATTTCAGGAATTTCTATAGTTTTTACACTGAAGGAATAAAATAAAAATGTGTCACTAATAACGATAAAAGGTTTATAATTATTAAACATTATGCAACGATGTTTCATTAATGAAGAAGTATTTTAAAATTGCTACAAAACTTCAGAAATTCATGCTGATTGTTTATAAAAAAAGAATGACAATTTAAATATTCAAAAGACAGACAGTGGAAACTAACTGAAACGTGGTGTTGTTATAATCTTTTCTATTAAACTTGTTTTGCATATTTCATTTGATTTCATGGACAAATAGTCGTCTGTTGTGGAGTTTTTTTTTTTTTTTTTTTTTTTTTTTGTTCTTCTGATTATAATAGAAAAAAAATTGATTTGATTCTCCATTTTTAAACTTTTAATTGTTGCGAATATCTGTATATGAAATAATAATACTATGCATTAGTTTTACAGCAATACCTTATACGTTGCAAACTTATTTTTTACGTTAAAATCTGAATTTTCTCCCAATTATTAATCTGAAAAGCTGTTCCTTCATCTTTTCAAAATATTTCTTTTATTATAAATATATAATAAAAAGTAAGGAAAGTCATTTTAATAGAACTTAACAGTTGAGAATGGAATTATAGACAATAATATAGATAAACTGTTTCATTCATCCATTCATTTCATCATTCATTCATTGATCTTTATTTAGATTATTTCAAAATTATATTCTTTCCCCAATTCATTTCTTATGCTATGTGCCACATATTATTTTGAAGGATATTTAGCATGAATTACTTTGTCTTTGATCTCAAGGTTGTATTCATTTTTCAAACACGGCTGCTGAAATATTATAAAAAATATCAGACTGAAATTTGGCATATAAATAGTTTTTAATTCTGCATAGGAAATAAACCAAATATAAGTGCGATAATGAACCATTGTAAGTTTAGCAACGTTGAGAAAGAACAAAACTACAAAAGAAATCTATGATTTTGCGCAAAAATTCTGATACTTTTCAAAAACTGCGTGTTATTATTTAGCGTTTTCTACAGTTACTAGGCAATACATTAATGCTTACATATACCGAATAAAATTTCACTCCTATAATTTGTTTCTCAATGGGAGTGATCGTAAAACGGACGATTTGAAGCTATAATAACAATAAATAATTTTTTTGTATTTTTTTATAAAATAATTAAGTCATTTAAAGATATGTTTGAATAATACATTTATAATTTTTTTGCATACATTTCATTTGAAAAGTGAGGAAAATTCCTTCAAATATCATTATTTTAAAAATGCCTCTGAGAGTAATCGTATATCTTATGTAAATTTAAGTTTTTGCTTTTATTTTTCCTAATTTTATCATTTGTTACGTAATCTTTTTCAGTATACAATAACTAAAAGTTTTAACTAAACATTTTCAACAGCACAAAGTGCTCATAGAGAACTTGCGCCAAGATCAAAATTTCAAAGAGATAATTCTTTCGACTCAAAGTCGTTTTATGATATCACGTACTATCTAGTTGCCTAAAAGAAATACGGATCTTGGCTTCAAATAAAGATATCGCAAAGACTATTTTATGTTCAACAACCATCATTTTTTGTCGCCAAAATCGCCAAATCCAACACCAAATTGCCGAATGGGCTGACAATGTCAGGCAAGCCCAGAATTATTGATCTTACATTATCTTCAGCAACCTTAAAACATCTGTAAAACTATGTTCATTATTATGAGACTAAATGAGGGAAGAACCAATACTACAGGTTCGTAACAATATTCATTATTGAACGATAAAGTTAAATTTGTGACAGAAATGAAAAAAAAATCAAGCAATTTTTCATTGCTTAACAATGAAAATAATTGAAGAAAAATCACTATTCATTATAAAGAAAATTGCAACTTATTTAAATTTTGAAAATTTGCCAGATATTTTTGTCTGATCTACACCTCTTGTTCATTTTACTTCAAATCTCAATATTCACTAAATAATGCTTATTTATCCAAGTGCCAAACATTTGCAGCTCTTAGTTTCATTTGATCTGGCCCCTTGACAAAGAATACTTTTAAAAAAACTGAACTGAAACGTAAAAGGAAAAAAAAAATATTCATCACGTCAGAGCGTTTCATTCGGCTTCGAATTCTTTTACCTGACACTCTATATCACGAGAAGGGGACTTATGTTTCGTCTTTTCTTCATTTTGTATGAGTGCATTTGATATAAAAGAGAAGAAAGTATACAAAAATAGGAAATCGTATGTCTTTTTTTTAATTTCTTTGACCGATTCGAAAAGCTTGTAAAAGAATAAAAGAAAGCAAAGAAAAGAAAGAAGAAACCCTTAGATATGATATTAGAAAAATGTATTTGAGTTGACAGCTGTTTTGTGCGGTAGTTTATTTTTTTATTCATTTGTGAAAAATTACTGAAAGAACATGTTTGAAGTACGTGAGTATTATCTTATTTAACGTTTTAATCTCCTTCAGGAGGTATTTAAAAAATGTTACAAGAGTGATAAAATATTCTAGGGTTCTTTAAAAATTATTATTATTATAAATAGTATAATTTTCTACATAAAAAACACGTTCTTTGTGTGCTTATAAGAAATCCTGTAAGAAAAATTTGATAATTTTCAGATCAAATTTAAATTTTATATTTACTTTAATAAATATATATTGCTGAAAAATGTTCTTCATTGCTTTGGTATAAAATAACACTATTGGTTTTCATTTTATTACTAAGGCTTCATGATAAATATTTAAAATATTTTTTGTGTAGGATCTGTTGTAAAAATCAAAATTTTCCATTTTTAAATTAATTAATAAATTAGTTTTTTTCCTCAATTAGAATTATAATAT
>JAPMOR010037465.1:0-20951 GCA_026543865.1 Argiope aurantia | reverse complement strand
GAATAACTAATACGAGGAAATCCAATAAGTCACCCAAATGACGTCACCTTGTTGTCTTTTGTAGTTCTCTTAGAATTTTGGGATTGAGATGGCGCTGCGATCGTTAACCAAAAGCTCAAGTGAAACCTCTGTCCTCTCCTTCTCTGTGGGTTTAAAATGTGTTTTATCGTTTCTGAAACGTGTTACAAAGCATATTCAATGTGTGTTATCTCAAAAGCACTGTTTATGGTGATAATTTAAACAATTTGGCGGAACAAAAAGGTGCGATACACCGACATGTGCGTAACATTCCTCCTGATATGCTAAGAGCTACTGCTGAGGATGCAGTAATGCGATTTAACTTGCTTTCAGAAAATAGTGGATGCCACATGGATCAAGCTTTGTAACGTTTCAGAAACGATTAAACACATTTTAAAACGATGTCTTTATGTCCTATTTTGCTTAACAATATGACATACAGCATCGTTTCCCTCTGGTGGTAAGTTTTTAAACTTTTTTTTAGGTGGAAAAAAAATTCCCATGATTTCCTTCAAACTATTACCAAGTTTGATAACATTTGATGCAGTAGTTTTCCTTTTTTGACCATTTCAAGGTGAAACTTTAACTATAACCACCCTGTACTTTATTCTAAAAATACTATTTTTTATGGTTTAATACAGGGCAAGGTACATACAAAAAGAATTCAAGTAACAAATTACAGACCTCATTGTGTCCAAAAATATCAGTTTTATTGACTTTTCACTTTCTCGCATACGGAATATTCAAATAGAAAATATTGGAATTGTCAAAAATATCGAACTCAAGCGTTTCACAAATCTCCCGGAGTTTGAAAGACACATTTTTGAAATAATGCCTACTTGTCTGTGCACACGATAACTGAAAAGTTTTTTAAACTAGACAGATAAAATTTAGCATATGGCCTCGCACCAAATTTGTGAACTTCTATCAAATTCCGAACAAACTTAATTCAGAGGAAATCTAACTATTTGGGTTTCTGAGTGGATACATAATCCACGATTTTTTGAATAACAAATAATTTTGCTATTATTATTTTTAAATATTTGTTCCAAATATCCCTTATTTAAATCATATTATTAATTAAAAAATATTAATTAGTATTAAATATAAAATTTATGAATTGTAATTAATACTTAATTTACTAATTCAAGTAACGTGTGATTGAATTAATTTATCTATTTCAACTTACTTCTTAAATTTGATTTTTTTTTCAAAACTTTCTTTTTTGGAGTAAACCATTTTCTAAAAAATTTGAACTACATATATATGTTATTTCTTTAAAATGTTTACTTTAGTTCTCTGTTCTAGGAATAGATGGCGCCAGCAGTAAACAGAATATATGCAACCTTATGATCTTTTTGGAATAGTGCATCGTCAATGCGCATATCGGAAAGTCAAGGTCACTCCCATGAAGTGGAGCGGTGACTTCGCATTTTTCAGTGAAGCCTCCCACTTTCCATTGAAGTCACCTCTCCGATAAATTTCAGTGATATGCAATTCAATGAGACGATAATTCCAAAAATAATCGGTCCGTCCGTTAAATTGGATTTTTTTTTCAGTGGGTAAGGGATTTTCCCTATGCATGATAGAACTCTTGTTCGAGAGTTTTCATCGGACAGATCATATTACTTTCGATCTGTCCAAAGGAAGCTGTCGAATCGATATTTACCAGTATCGATTGTTGCTTTCTATCGTGATCCAAGAGCTGTAATCGGAATATCACCAGTAAGATCGTATCATAGAAATGCATGATCCACGATTTTTTGATTAACAAATAATTTTGCTATTGTTATTTTTAAATATTTGTTCCAAATACTTGTTATTTCAATCATATTATTAATTAAAAATTATTACTTAATATTAAATATAAAATTTATTAATTGTAATTAATACTTAATTTACTAATTTAAGTAACGTGTGATTGAATTAATTTATCTATTTCAGCTTACTTCTTAAATTGGATTTTTTTTCAAAACTATTTTTTTAATTTCTTTATTGGAGTAAACCATTTTCTGAAAAATTCGAATTAAATATATATGTCATTTCTTTAAATTGTTTACCTTAGTTCTATATTCTATCAATAGATGGCGCCAGCAGTAATCGAAATATATGCAAAGTCAAGTCACAAATAATTAAAAAGGATTTTTAAGGGATAGTGCATCATCAAATGCGAATATCGGAAAGTCAAGGTTACTCTCATGAAGTGGAGTGGCGAATTCACACTTTCGAGTGAAGTCACCGCTCCGATAAATTTCAGTGATATGCAATTCAATGATATGATAATTCCAATAACCGGTCCGTTCACTTTTCAATCCATTCACATATTTCTCCTTTTCTCTTTTGTTCGAGAGCTCCCATTGGACAGATCGTATCGATTGTCAGTTTCCAGTGAAGTCACCTCTCTGGTAAATTTCAGTGATATCGTATCAATTGTTACTTTCTATCGTGATCTAAAACCTGTAATCGAAATATCACCTGTAAGATCGTATCAAGGATTGATCACTGGTATTTGTGACTTTTTGATATTGGCTACGTAATAACCGCTCTTAAAATATTCGTCATCCCTAAAACTAAGATCCACAATTTTTATGCGCTTGGAAGGGAGATCTTTATTAGAGATAATGCGAGAAGGTTTCTAGAAAATGACTATCGCTAGGGTTCTTTTTATTCTCCCCTCGAGGCATTTTATTGTTAATTGTAAAAATTTTGGGGCATTTTTTACCTATTTAACAATTATCTAAAATTCAATTGCAGAGACATTTTATAACTATGATCTAAATTCTACATCAAGCTTCCCCTTTTATATATAGTCATTGTACATCATAAAAATTAACCAAAGCAATTGGAGAGCTGACAGATAGGCCATGGTGGCCTGGTGGTAAGGTCTTGGTTTCGCAACCGGAGGGTTTCAGGTTCGAGACTCGATTTCGCCCAAGAACCGTCATGTAAGCGGGTCTAGTGCACGTTAAACGTCTTAGCCAAAAGTCATACCGCTGGTTTGGAGAGGGAGGTCCCTACTCAGATGTCGTCCTCGTCATCTGTCCGTCGTTCAAAATTGCGAGGTCCGTTCCATAATAGGCCTAGCTTTGATTTAAAACGGGACGTTAATATAACTAAACTAAACTGAAGAGTTGACTGTATGTCTTTTCATTCACGCATATTTGAACATCATAATTTAAAAAATGCAACAAGCTGAATTTTAACAATGTTTACGTCAAAAATTTTGATCTCTAATTTTGTGCTTAATATTTCAACAAGACCATCTTATTGTCTAAAGCCAGAGAAGCATTACAGATCCAAAAGCACTTAAAAATTTACTAAGTCTATTGTAATTTAATTTTGAAACAAAAATGGATATAATAATGATTTTTAATATGTTAAGAGAAAATATGTTTAAAGGTTGTAACTAAAGCCTGTCAAAGATTTTTATAATATATATTCTAAAATCAATCACTTTTAATGTGTATATCCGTTTAAGAAACCTTCATACAAAAATAATTAAAGAAAATCCTACATATGTTTGTAACACAAATTGTCAACATTATCAATGATAAATTAAGTTGCTACCAGCTGATAACTAATATGATGATTGTGTCACATTTAAGCCTACAATAGAATTACATTAAAAATGTTTATCATACGTTTCTGTTAACAATTTATTAGATTTAGTGAGATTATTTTAAATTCAATAATACGATTGTTATTGTGAGAGGAGTGAATGATTTCAGAATAATTTGATGTCTGCATCTTTTTATATAAAATAATATAAGCTGCATAAATATTAAATATAAAACTGTGGATTATTTAAAAAAATATAAAGTGTCAATGAGAGCAGAGAAAATTTACTTTCTCGTATACGAAGCGTAGAGAAAGTATTGCCTTGATTTGAATTCGAGATTTTGACGAATCTCTACAGTTTGGACGTCCCGAGTCCGAAAAACACATTTTTAGAAAATGTCTGCCTGTCCGATTGCGACAAAGATAACTCAAAAATGCTTTGAGCTTGACGGTGAAATTTGGCATATGGTGCGTCGATTTCCATCAAATTTGGAGCAAAATCTATTTAGATGAAGTCTGTCAGTCCGGTTGTTCGAATATAAGTTAACACGATAACTGAAAACAAAGAGAGCTAGATGGAAAAAATGCAGCTCGCGGAATTAATTATATTGTAGACATCTGTCAAATTTTGAACCAAATTAAACGAGGGATTGAACGTCTGTCCGTCTGCATTTTCAGAAGCATACAAACGTGATAACTCAAAATCGCAATGGTTTAAATATATCGAATTTGGTTTTGTGATTGTAATTGTTGTTTTTTGTCAAATTTTCATTTCAATCAGTTGGGAAAAAATGCGTCCAAAACATAAATTCATCTTTATTAAAGAGGATGGGAGAAAATTTTGGGGTCACTACAGGTGTTTCCCCCACCCTTCTTCTTCTTTCATCCACTTCTCTATTACTTTACAATATAGGTATTTCCTTTAGCACTGAGATTTCTAGTTATGATTCAGAATTAGTCTCAGCCAGGATGCTCAAAATTGCTTAGAAGTCTTTACCGTCAACTGCAGATTGTCTACCCATTCATATATAAACATGATTATTCAAATATACAACAAGCATGATAAATAAATTTTGATAAGAAACTTTTTCATCATCAGTGTAAGAATTTTTACTCTATTGTATATACAAAGCATAGAGAAGGTATTGCAGTCTTCCAAAAGCATCAACACGAATTTTTGATGAAATCTCCATGTTTTAGATTTCCATGAGTTTGGAAAGCATATTTTAGACATTATGTCTGTCGTTTGTCTGTCTGTGATAAAGATGAATCAAAAGCCCTTTGAGCAAGACGGATGAAAATAGGTACACGGTCTTTACACCAAGTTTGTAGATTTTTGTAAAATGTTGAACGAAATTCTTTCAGAGGAATTCTGTTTGTCTCTTCGGTTGTTGGATTCTGAAGTTAACACGATTGCTTCAAAATGAAGACAGCTAAATGGATAAAATGGATAACTAACACAGATTTAACACCTATAGTGTAGGCACTTGTCAGATTTTGGACCAAATCCAACAAGGGGTTGACCGTATATCTATCTGTAATTAAGAAACATGTAAACACAATTGCTCAATAGCGTAATATCTTAAAGATATCAAATTTGGCATGAAATTCTGAAAATAGTTTGTTCTGTTCCAAATTTTTGCTTCAATCGAGTAGGGAAAAAACAAAAATTCGATTTTCAAATATTATTAACCCTTATGGCAAGAGGAATCTCTCAAAAAAACTCGCCAAGGATCACACAGAAGATTCAGTAAAATTGTTAAATTCAAACCAAATGTTAATATTTCATAACTATCATACGCCAGTGCTATGCAAGGCTTCCTCTAGTTTCTTGACGATTACAATACTTTCTCTTTGCTCATTTCATATAAGATAAAGTAAAAAAAAAAAGGATTATGATGAATTACCAGCGATATGCCGATGCGTCTTTATAAACGGTCTTTTTGTTCATTATTTTATTCATTTATTTATTCAAAGGTCGTTTTATTCATTAATTAATTTTTAAGATAGGTAACTTCATTAAAAAGCCGTTAATTTTTTAAAAAATATCTTTAATGTTTGAACAGGTTCTTTTTATAAAACCGTTAGAATTTTATTTTTAATTCTATTTTTTGGTAAGTTGCACTGATTTTTATATTTGCAGTTACATACATTTTAATACTACTTTACATCTTTAAATGCTGTTATTTCAAATATAGAATATGATAGAATTTTCTTTCGAAAACTGTAATGCATATTTTTTTCTTCCACTTTGGTATAGTAATTTCTCAATACTTTTTGCAGTGTCTGAGCTACAGAATAAATAACCTATTCATTTATAAATACCTTGTGGTTGTTTTAGTGCTTCACAATGTGAGAAAAAAAAATGAAATTTTCGTATTTTTTATCAATCGAATAACAATATTTAAAAAATAAATAGAAATGCAGCTTATTGTTTAGTTTAGGAGCTAGATAATATATTCCTTAAGCTATTCGCAAGATTTCAAGCAAATCAATTGATAAATCTAAATTACAAGAATTTTGCTTTATACCACTTTTTAGACAAAAAGAAAATGCTTCTTTTTCCGATTTTTAAAAACCCTTTGGCACCTAATTGGTAGATATTGGTTTCAGAGTTGTTTTTTCTATCTTTTTTATGCAAATATTCAAAAATGTACTGAACTCCTGAACATTTTTTTTCATAAAATTCATCCCGCTTGTAGTCGCATACCTTAATTAATATCATTTTTTATGCATGCTTTAATTCGAAGGCAAGTCAAGTTTTGCCTCGCAGATTAGCAGTGATCGCAGTAAACAACATAAAATATGCAATCGTTCATATTTGACAAGAATAGTCGTGAAGTAAAAAACCTATTGTTCGTACAATTTTGTTTAAAGTAATATATTTTTTATGCATGGTTTAATTAGAAGACAAATCAAATTTTATTCGTAAATTAGCAGTGATCGTCCCAAAATTAGTCTGTTTAAGAACAACAACTACAAAAAATATGCAACATGAAAAAAATAATCAAAGAAAACAAAAATGAATTTAAAAGATATTTTTAACTCTCTTTACTCATTAAAGAGAAAGCGCCAATAAAATATGCAATCGATCATATTTGACAAGAATAGTCGTGAAGTAAAAAGCCTATTGTTCGCACAATTTTGTTTAAAGTAATATATTTTTTATGCATGGTTTAATTGGAAGAAAAATCAAATTTTATTCGTAAATTAGAAGTGATCGACCCAAAATTAGTCTGTTTAGAAACAACAACAAAAAAAGGCATCAGAAAAGAATTAATTAAAAGATATTTTGAACTCGCTTTATCCATTAAATAGAAACTGTCAATGAAATAAGTAATCGATCTTATTTGATATGAATAGTCTTGAAGTAGAAAACCCATTGTTCGTTAAATTTCCACTCCAGTTTTATCATTTTGTAGATAAATTCAATGCAGTTAGAAAAAATTGGTACGTAAATTTTCGTCTTAGATGCAATAAAGCTGACAGAAGGAACTCTTAGCTCTTTATTTACTTATAATTTTTAGTCATTATTATCTACGCTTTAGTCATTATTATCTACGCTTCCCCGATTTGCTATCTCTATTGTTGCTTTTGCTTTAAAAATTTTTTTTTACTGGTGTTGTGCATGGAAGTACATATGGTGTAGTGTTTTACCTAATTAGTTCCGATTGATGTTGCTCAAATCTACTGGAACGATCCTCTAGACAATTCGAACAATGAAGATGTTCTGTGATTCTGCTCTTTGGGTATGTTTTTGTAAGAATAATCGAACACTAGAATGCACGGCTTATTATTTTTTATGAAAAAATACATGTGTTTTAAATAATTGCATATAATTTAGGAAAATTGTT
Source organism: Argiope aurantia (assembly GCA_026543865.1). Classification (NCBI taxonomy): domain Eukaryota; kingdom Metazoa; phylum Arthropoda; class Arachnida; order Araneae; family Araneidae; genus Argiope; species Argiope aurantia. The sequence goes on along the minus strand of JAPMOR010037465.1, from coordinate 13,521 downwards.
TTTAAAAAAAATTTTTTGGTGAAATTTTAGCAAAACAATTAAAATGAGCCAGTAAACTACATTATGAATTAAACAACATCCCATTGACCTAAATTACATTATAACAATTCTGCAATAAAAATAAAAGTCTTTTACAATACATTTTTTTGACGTGTCTCCTACGGGAAGAGTTTGTACCGTGGCCGGGTGATGATTCTTCGGAATCTGCCTTTATTCTCGCCAATACAGTCGAGGCGTCTGATGATTCAATTTTTTCCGTGTGCTTTCGTTCGGGTTGGAGTAGTCAACTATGATGCATAGGTGTGATATAATGATCACGTGCAGAAATTCATTATTCTAATTTGTAGCGTTTCTGAATTATTGTAGACACAAATGGATATAGACAGACAGGTAATCTTTTCTCAAATTTAATCCAAAATTTTGAAACAGCTCAACAAATTTGATGATTTAACTATGTGAAAAATTTCATTGATTTAACTCATTACGTGTTTGAGCATCATGTTTATAGGGAGAAGAATGGACAATTATACATAACTCTCCTAAACATATTTCGCACAGAATTTGACAGAAATCTACAATTTTATAATACTGTCAAAGATTACAAATTTAATTCACTTAACTTTTGATGTGTGTATCCTAAATCATGTGCAAAAGCCATAGAAACGTCTCTTATTTTATAACCAGCCGGTTCGCCACTCTTAATGCTCGTTAAAATTTTAATAATTAAATATTTTATGTAATTCCTACTTTAATAGCTTCTTCATCGTAATATTTTAAAACTTCACATTTTGATAGTCATATAATTCACTCATAATATTATAAAGGCCTTCAGTCATAACGTAATATGTATCTCTCTAATTTTCTGTTAGCTCCCGTAGAATTTATGCTTTAAATTAAAGTGAAAAGGATGAATCTGCAATTAATATAATACTATTTTTTACTGAAACAAAGCTTTTTTTTTATAATACAATTACTGAAAATAGAGTCACTGAGCGTTTAAACTTTGTGGGCACTAAAGAATATTTTTCTTAATTTATGTAATATCTCAAGAATTTGTAAACAAAATTTTCTCAGATTCATCATGAGCAGATCGATTAAGTAACAATGTTTAATTGTAAATGCATCAAACACTAAAAAAATAAAAAGAATCGTTTAAAATAATCGGTCGAAAACAGGTTAAGAAAAACTACTTAAAAAACGATGTACTTAAAATTATAAGCATATACAAAGAATATATAAATAACATAAATACAATTTAATTACAAAAGCGTACAACTAACCTAAAATTAATTTAAATTAAGTCCGCATCCATTGAAAATAGTTGTCAACAATCCGAACACAATGCTCATGCGTGAATTTTCAACGCCAGTTAAGGTAACGCATATGCGTGAATTTTTCTGCGCCAATTGGGCTAACGCTATGCAGATTAGACATTTTTAATTTCCTTTATTCTGTTTTATTTTAATCCAAAAGTACTTCAGAATGAATCTGAAAGATCGATTCATTAACAATGTTTAATTTTAAATGCATCAAACATTAAGAAAATAAATAGAATTTTTTGTAAAAATCGGCCGAAAAATTGTAAGCCTATCCTCATTAGCGTGGGAAAAAAAAACTGAAGCCTTACTCATTTGGCGGCGGGGAAAATGGAAGATTTTTTTGGCGGAAAAGTTAGTTTTTAATTAAAATTCTAATTAAAAATTCAAAAAAGTGACCACAGGTGTACATTCCTGACCTCCAAGATATACATGTACCAAATTGGGTAGCTGTAGGTCAAATGGTCTGGCCTGTAGAGAGCCAACACACACACACACACTGCACTATACACTGAAATTAAATTTAAAAAATTGCCGAATTATAAAAATACATGAGAATGTCATGTGAATAATACTCTACCCTTCATTAAATTCTAATATTTCAATTATTTTTTTAATTAATATTTTTTTTTCAGGATTGGGATGCTTTCTGGAATGCTGATGCCCCAAACCTCACGAGCTGTTTTCGTCACTCCGTCTTGGTAGTTTTACCCTGTGCATTCCTGTGGATAGCCACCAGTTTTAATTTTTGTCGAGAAATATTCTGCAGATTGTATAGTTTCCGTCCCAAGCCTGCATCCAGCCCCTGGACACTGCTTACAATAGTTAAGTTGGTAAGAATTTTTATTTGAATTTAGTTCGTTCAAGAATTAGTAAACAGTTTTTTTTTTCCTCCATGAATGGAAGTTTTGATTTATAAGTATAATCTTACTATCTTACGATACATGAATTAAGAAATTTACAAAATATAATTTGTGAAAATGAAATGTGTAGATAAAGCAATATATTATCAGCAAAAGAAACTGTGCATCTAATTCTAGATTACACATATGTATGTAACATAATTTTGCAGATTCTAAAATATGTATGTAACATAATTTTACAGATGCGAAGCCGAAATAAAAACTAATTTGTAATTTAATCTCATTTCATATTTCCACGGGAGGGCATGATTCGTACACTGGAGTGATCGCAGGGATTACTTTGAAGTCTGTCGATTTAAGAAATGAAATCTTAAGTATCTTCGAATGAAATGCGTGGGTTTCATGGACTTTTATCCTTTCGCTTGTAACGTAAGGACTGAAATGGTCATCATTTCTTAGAGCGCGTCAAGAATAACTAAATAAAAAAAGTGGTATTCGGATCAAGAAATAAAAGAAAATTTTAAATTGAAGGAACATCGGCTCATTTAAGATTTAAAAAATAGGAAATTAACTAGGATTTAGATTAACTTCAGAAGAAATATCATTATCATGTGTAGCTGGTATTATTCTTGTAAGAATTTAAACATCTTTAAGAGAATACTTTTTTATTTTTTGGTCCGTAAGCTAAGTTGATTGAAAACGAATGGGAAGTAGGATCTGAAGAGTGCAGACAAAACATCACTTTTCGGAATGATGACTTTTTCTTTTTCTTTTTTTTCTTTTGCAGTTTCTAACCGCAGTGCTCGTTCTATGCAGTGTAGCTGAGGCTATTTATCTTTTATATCAAGATAGTCATTCTACGAGATACATAGCGAATGTCTACTACGTGTCTGTTGGAGTTCGTGTATTCACGTTTGTAAGTGTTTTCTTGCAGCATTCCATTTATTTTAATTTGGTTAAAACATACTGTATTATCAGAATAAGACCTTGCAATTTAGAGTGCTTTCTGAAATAAGATTTACTTCTGGTTTTCGGAAACGCTGATGATTTTAATCACACTCGGATTGTCATAGCTAAGCAAGTTCATAAGTCACAATAAATAAAAAGAATAGAGTAGGCATTTTTATTGGTAAAAAAGATATTGGAGCCCTCATGAATCACCTTAGAAACATCATTAAATTCCAATATATGGAAGTAGACTATTATCTTCAGGGTGTTCAAAGAGAAACTGATCCATATTTGTGTTTCACTTCAAAGAGAAATCTCCAACTACTATCCGTTGCCATTCGTCGTTAAATCACGATTGGCGCAGTTCAGGCGAGGTTGGCTCTTGCGCCACTAAAATATATCCATCCATCGTTAAATCTCGTTTGGTCCACTGGATTTCTGAATAGTGCTGGTTAAGAGCACTTCCCAAAAAATAGACCCCATAACTGCGTTTTTACAATTCCTATTATTGCGTTAAATTATGCTTTAACTCACATGATCATTGTTAGAATGTAACAAATAGAAGGATGGCTCTCTGGCGGCAATAGAGAGAAACCTCTATCATCGGAAAGGTAAGATTAATGTACTTTAGGATTTATTTAACTTGTTTTATGTGTTAATTGTATTGTATCTAAATGTTTGTGAATGTAGCTCATTAAATATAATTTTAACTAAGCTAGCCGTCTTTTGTCATTCTTAAATCACTCGGTCACATGGCTAGATTTCTCCAATGAGAATCTTCAAATGTTCACTGTATTTTGTTAATTGATTTAACTGATATTTTTCAATTTTATGATTTTTATGTTCGCAATTACATTGCTTACGATTGATTAATTGTTATCTGTATTATTTATAAGGGCACAATGTTATATAAGATAGGTAACTTTTAATAGAATATTGTTTCCCATATTAGTTTACCAAATTGAATTTCAAGGACATTTACCTATTTGCTTTCAGATCCTTGTTCTTTGTCTCCAGTATAAACAGAAAAAAGAGGGAGAATTGAATTCTTATACGCTATCATTGTTTTGGATATTGTTTACGGCTTGTAATTTTTTCACTTCACCGTTCTTCGATGTTCTTAGGGTAAGTCGGCGTTATTTTCACTCATTCGATATCGCTACAAATGACGCAAATTCGAACATCCCACATCAAAACAATCCGCAAACCTGACAAAATTAGCTTGCCATGGAAGGGAAAGTTATATGTCATAAAATCCAACTTAATTTTAATCTTGACATTTGAAATTATTATTCTGTGATTGTTGGTGGGGACTTAAGAGATTTATAGTGCGTGCCATTTGAGGACATTTCGGATTATTCTAGCCGAAAAGTTTGGAGTGAAACAGGCGTAGAATGACCGTTAGTGTCCTTACTAAATTGGAGAGTTAAAAATTAAATGGCGTAGGTGATGGGGATTGGCCGGTTTTAAAATAAAAAAATTAATTTAACCTTAAATTAAAATTTTAAAAAGTTATATTAATTTTTTCTAATTTATCTTTAAATACAGGAAAATAAGTTCACGCATCGCAAAATTTATTTCTGAATATTTACGAAATTATTATAAAGAATAATTTTTATTATTTAGTACATTTTGTAAGATTGATTAATAATACATTCTTTTTCCTAGAAATATTTTTTTTAAATAAAATTCTTAAAAGGTATTCGTTTGGAATGGCTCTGGGATTCATTAGCCGCTTTTAGATACTAGCTTGTTAGCCTGGAGCACTGGCTACATTTAATTGCAATTGAATTCATATTCATAATGAAATGCATGATTCTCTCAATGAAGTATTTCAAAACTTTAAATAGAAAGAAAGGTTTAGGCTCGGTTATTTCGCATCGCCAGCAGCATATTCCTTGTGTACAGGACCTTCTTAATAGTATCGAAGTCGTATCATAATCGCATGAAATCCAGTTATCATAATATAAATACTCACGTTATTTAATTGCAAATTGTCTTATTTGGTCTATTTGGTCTTATTTGGTCCACTTTCTTGCTCTTTATGCAAAATGCGCCTTTGAATCAGACATTAAAACAATAATGCATTTCATTTTCATATGCGTAATGAAATGCATGATTCTCTCAATGAAGTATTTCAAAACTTTAAATAGAAAGAAGGCTCGGTTATTTCGCATCGCCAGCAGCATATTCCTTGTTACAGGACCTTCTTAATAGTATCGAAGTCGTATCATAATCGCATGAAATCCAGTTATCATAATATAAATACTCACGTTATTTAATTGCAAATTGTCTTATTTGGTCTATTTGGTCTTATTTGGTCCACTTTCTTGCTCTTTGTGCAAAATGCGCCTTTGAATCAGACATTAAAACAATGCGATGGAATTTATGTATATTACATGCTCATTATAAGCTGCATGCTATCTGGATTTAAATATACTGATAAAGAAATCACGTGCACATTAAAAGAATTTAAAAAAAATGCTACGAAAGTTTAATCATTCAACACATTTTATGTATTCCTTAGTACACTTAATATCTTAGTGGATCTTGTTTATATAATCCCCAAAATTATTAATTAATTAAAATAAAATACACTAACAAATTCATAGGAACATTGCAAACATTATGAGAGAAGAGCTAGAATTTTCATCCCTTAGATTAACAATAGAAGAAAAGCACGCGATAAATATTAGCAAAAAAATAAATAAATAAAAATAATTTGAATTTTACTAAAACAATAATTACTAAAAATTATGGATAATTTTTTTTTAATTTTGTCCAAAGTAAAAGAAAAAAATTATATAATAGCTAATTTAGTATAACAGAAAAAGATTAATTTTAGACACTAAAATTATTCAAAAATCCTTTTTTGTGCAATTAAACTATCCTGTTTATGATTAAAACAACCAAAATTTCCCTTCATTTTAAATTCATTTTTTCTTTTTTTAATTAACCAAGTGTGCACTTCTTCCATCCAAAAACTAAAAAAATGCCAAATGTTTGGTCAAATTCGATAATTCAACGATCTAGCATGTAAGGTGTCAATATACAGATAGACAAATATACAAAAATATTACTTTTATTACTGATAGAGAAAAATTATCAGAAGGACTAGGTTAAAAGTACAGTAATAATATTTAATTAAAATCTCATTTATGAATTCAAACTGAACGTACATTTAATTGATAAATAAGACTTCTGAAATACCAGGAATTGCAATAACACAGCAAGTAAAAAGTTAACACAGTGGAACCTCTCTCATCGAATATAATTTGATCCTGAATCAATGCTTTATATTCCGAAAAAAAATACTCAAACAAATGTATTATAATGTAATTATTAATAATACATGCATTTTTACAGAGAAAATTGTCTGAAGATACTGATCTTTGACAACGCTTCAAAATTTAGCAGAACTGATGCTCAGCATTATCTTTAAATGAATTTATAGCACCCAGAGTTATTGCCTTATCAGGATAATGCTTCTAGATACAATAATTTCTTATGTTTTCAGCTTCTCATTTATTTCACTCGAAGATTGTTGCTCTGTTGAGTCTATTACTTCTTTCTTGCCTGATCAAATATCCTTCACGACCTCTTGCTATGACACAGTGCAGCGCCTTAAACTCTTCTGGCTGTGTTCTTCCACCAACTCATCGATGTCATTGCTGTCCATCTCTCATCCCAAAATCTTGGTCAGAGAAAAAAAAATCTCTTCTATTAAGGCTCTGCAGGTAATTGCTCAAACACCATCCAGCTATCTGACCAAATTTTCTTCCAAGTAAATATAAGTGTATATCTTCAATCAAGCACTCAACACAAACTAACACACAGATCAATCAACCATGTGGCCTCATGGTGTCTTCTCGCCTTTCGATTTGCGAAACATAGCTCATTAACGAAGTCACTTTTTTCATACTTTCGTTTGCTTGTTATGCTCATTGAGCAATATTTGATTTCACAAAAATTCTTGCATGAAATATATTTGATACATTCTTTTTCTTTTCCAGGGTAAATTTGATGATATAGCTGGCTCTCATACCTTTATCTTTGGGGTCATCACTTTCGTTATACTGGCAGCGGAAGCTGTCCTCTCCTTGTTCACAGACCCTCAGTACAGCGCTTTTTGGGATGCAGAAAAGGTGTGTTCCAATAGAATGTAAATAATTATATAGTTAAGGATAAATATTCAAAGATTTTAGCTATATTTAAAGTGGCTGCATACCATATGAATAAGATAAAAAACGAATTAATTTATGAGATACATTGAGTATTTCAATGGCATTCCTAGCCATGTTTGAACAACAGGTAATGAGAAGGCGGGCAGTGCAGCAAAAAATGCGTCTTTGGTTTTGGAGCAACATATCCCGCACAGTGATTCGAAAAATGCATTTGCGCATCGTGTATACTCATTATGGCAGGAGTCATGGAATGATCAGATGAATAATAAACTCCATATTGTAAAATCCATTATTTCTCCTGGCCTTGTTTGACCAGTGCGTGAGTTAGAGGTCAAATTGTCTAAACTCCGCATTGGTCACACACGTTTTATTCAAACATCTTTTATTCGGCAATTGAGCTCCTTTCTGCTCAAGATGCCAAGTGAGTTTAACGGTTCTTCATTTTTTAATCGAATCTCTGGATTTTAATCATCATGGTTTAAGATTTTTTTAATACTTCATCAGTGGACATGCTTGTGGGGGAACCTCTCCACACAAACCTTTTTAAATTTTTAAAAGCAGCTGGTTTTTAACATTCTTTTTTAACATTTCACTTTGTTGTTTTTACCTTGTGTACAATTTTAAGAGACATTTTTGCAATTTTATCAGCTTCTACCTCTCACAGAATTTTAAATAAAATTAAAAAGAATGCCTTTTAACCATGTGTTTAGCTCAGTATGGTCGGATATGGCTCTTGCGCTATTACATCCCACAATTCAATCATTCAATTCATTGAAGATCTCAATATTTGTCTCCGCATTAGAAAAGAAATCCGATAAGAAAATCTTTGCATTCGTCAAAATCATTTTCATTTGTTCACTTGTCTCAAATATATATCGTTTATCAAATTTCCCCCATATAATTCAAAGCGATTTTGAGTTATTTTTGTCACAGTCAGACGGACATTTTTCAAAAATATGTTTTTCGGACTCAGGGGGTTGGGTCTAAAACTTGGAGATTCGTCAAAATATAGAGTTCGAATTTCCTGATGATTATATTTTTTTCTCTATTCTTCCTATATGAGAAAACAAAAAAAGTTCTTTCCTCTAATTTAAGCTCCCTCCTCTAATCCTAAAGAAAGTTTCCTCCTCTAATAATTTCACATAAGGCATAACTTTCATGAAACTGTCTCATTTTATTACTAAAAAGAATATATTCCTCCCTCCTTCCCCCAAATATAAACCAGTGGGAGTGGTCTCCCCTAATCTTTCTTGCGTTCTTTTTAATAAAGGTGATATTCCCGTCTTCCCCCGGAAAATTGTTGACGGTGCACAGAGACATGAGTGTTCGGGTTTTTGTTTCCATATTTCCACACATAAGATTATGGGCTTTGTTGTATAGTATATAACACTAGCACTTGTGTATTAATTGCATGACATTGGTGTTTTTAGCAGCGGTCTTCCGTTTAAATCTACCAAGCAATCTCTGGCGATATCTTTTTCTTTCTTTTTGGGGGGGGGGAGCGGTTAGTCGTTGGCATGGGTTAATACACAAATACAAAAAAACCAAGTATATATTTAGAACTACTTTCTTTAAAACCTATTAAAATCAAATTTGACGAAGAACTACAATTGAAGTCACAAAATCCTATGAAATTTTCATATATTTAAATCATTGTATTTTTAAGTTGGCGCCTTTGCATGCATAAGAATGTACATACCGACAAACAGTGAGCAACTTGATGGATTTGGTTTTACATTCGATACATATCTGCACTTTGGATAATAAAAAAATATCTGTGAATCCAATTTTATCCATCTGGATCTTTTCGTTTTGTTGCTATCATGTTCATTTGTACATCCCAAGCCGCTCATACACATTTCCTCTGTAGGAATTTAGTTCAAAATTTGATAGCAATTTACAAAATGGGTGTAAATTCCATGAACTAAATTTCATCTTTCTAGCTAAATGTGTCTTTTCAGCTATCGTGCTCTCAAACAGACAAACCTTACTCCAAAAATGTGTCTTTAAGACTCAGAGATGTCTGAAATGTAGAGATTGATCAAAATCGCGGTTTTTTGACAGTTAAAATATTTTTATATACTTTTATCTACGAGAAACTATAACGGAAGATAAGTTTTAGCAAGCCAATCGAAATAATCAATTGACAGTGTTTCTTACTTTGATAACAATCACAGATTTGAATGTTTTTATGATTTCAGTCTACATTGAACAATAACATGAGATAAGAAATGATCGATAAAAGACAAGGCTTCTCAGCATTTGTATTGTGTTTTGAAATATATAACCTATTTCATTATATTTCTAGGATGGGTTTTTAATCGAATTTTAATCAGAATATAAAGGGTTTTGAAAATTACTGACTTTTATGAGAAAATTTGAATTTTGAAATCCAATGTACGTTAATACTGATGTTGATAATCATATTATGTACTCATCAGGATAAATAGATGTGTTCATTTAACTGTGAAACTTTTGATCAATTGAAGCAAATTATTTAATTTATTGTTTCTTTTATACTTGTGAACGTCATATAAAACAAGCAAATCTTATAATTAGGGAAAAATTCGACCTCTAGCCTTTTCTGAACATCCACATTTCAAACTTCTTTGATTTCAGAACATTCATTTTTGAAATTAGGTCTTTGAAAAGAATAATACCAAAATGGAAGGAGCTAGACATACGAAATATGGTATTGGGTCTATGTATATAAAAATTATTGATTTCTATCAAATTTGGAAAGAAATAATTTAAATAAGACAAAATTTGGAGCATTTGCGACAAAGAGAATTACGACTATACTTAAAAGAACGGTGGTGAATTTCAAACTAGGCAGACTAGGTAGCTGCCTATTTCCGCTAATATTGAAAAGGATAGCAGGTAGGTCCGTTAAAAGGCTTCATTTTTCTAATTACAAAAAAAGGTTATAAAATATACAAATTCTATGGGGGATGAAGCTTTTATCAAGTATATCAAGTATCAAGCATTTTATCAAGTATAAATAGCTAGGTTCCAATTTGTCACTTAGTTATTGAAGTATGTGTAAAATTTAACATCTACTTCAATAATATTGTGCACAACCGTGAATGGTGGACAATCTGGAAGGATAATAAATAAATAACTATAAAAACATTTTCGCAAAGTTAACAAAATGAAAATAAAAAATATTAACCTATAAAAAACCATTTATATGTTAAAAATGTAATGAAATGTGAAACTGTCTGATTTGATTAAAAGATGGACCTTCTAATGTGCAATGTCTATAATAACAAGGTACATAAATCTGCCTTTGATGAAAATATAACAATCAATTGCATTTTAATAACACTAAATGCCTTAGCTTTGCATTTTAATATCAGCTTTTTAAATAGTCGAACTTCTTTTATTCAATGCAGTTTTTAAAATTTTAACAATATTTCCCCTTTGCAATTTTCAGATAATATTTATGTTCCTTTATATTATCCTTATATATTATCCTTATATTTATATTATCCTTAGATATATTATCCTTTTCAGATGAACGTTAGATGGCTTGTTTGCAATGAGACATGAATTTCGTCTTATCACTTTCATTTGAAATTAATATGTACTAATGTATTTAATATAACTAATGTTCGTGTATTTTATAACGCAGGATGAATTTCTGGTGGAGCATCAGCCACTGCTATCGAGGTTATTTTTCATCTGGTTGAACAGGTAAATCCATATACAAGAAATGGTCCTTACCTTTTCACTTTTGGCGCCTAAGTCAGCGAACCGCCCTCTCGGGATGGGGCGCTAACAAGATGTCCTGTTTTGTGGGAATGGGAAATTAACGCTGCTAAGTAAGCCTTTGTCAAAATAATCCGTATAAGTTAAATTTGTGGTACAATTATACCAATTTTTGACACATTGTGACAACAGTACTCAAATAGTTGTCAGAATCACTTTTATCCTTATATTTTCTTTACAAATTTTATGAAATAATAAATTTGTGAATAAGAAAGATTTTGGCTACCTCGAATAAATATACTTTGGAAAAAAGATCCAAACAATCACAGATTTCATTTTATCCCAAGCAATATTAAGAATAAAAATCTTTTTTCATAAAAAAAGCATGAAATCATTGAAAAGAATGCAATACTTCAAAAAGGAAGCAATGTATGCTACTCTTTGACATACAACTTCTTTTGATAACTGTAATTGTTCAAATTCTGAAGAAAAACTTTCAGTCGAGAAAAATCTCACATTCCCCATTTGCGTGTGATCTTTTTCTATTTAAAGCCATTTTTTCGCTTTGCTTTTTGGATGTAAAATACTGCTACAAACCCGAAATTCGGCTTCCCAGCATAGTTTGTTCCATCAACAGAAAGAAAGTTTTACAGTCATCTGAATGAGACGGAGTCCAGGTGTGCGTCGGAGGTCCCAGGGCTTGGCGACAAACTTGGCGACCATTTGGCGATTTGGCGACCAATTTGGCGAATTTGGCGCCAAAATAGATAATACCCGAAACTTCGAGAATTTTCCCGATCCGTCCAGTAAGAACCGAGATACGCCTCGAACGTTCCTGATTGGCTGAGACGCTTCTAGTCCCGCCTCCTGAGACCTATAAAAGGGCTGCAGTTGCCAGACGAAGTCAGTCAGTAGGAGTCGAGAGTCAAAAGTCGAAGACGGAGTGGATGGAGTCGTCGAAGTAATAGTCGAGAGTCGGAGCCGGAAGCGACGGAGTCAAGCTCGTGCTGAACTGAGCTGTGCGCTACTGTCTGCAGTAGATTCTGGTTGTATGCTTCCGTGTATGCTACACGTCTTGGCTGAAGATAATCGTCTTCTGTGCTGTATATAGTTGTCGCTTTTGTGCTGTTCTGTGTGTCTTCGTGTAAATAAACGTCGTTGTTTTATTTTCTACCGCCGTCTGCTGATTGAGCATTCCACACACCATATCACTTCCACTATCCAAACGAACCCCGGCAGAAATTGCGTAACAATATTTAAGGCAATTTTCAGTATTTAAAAGTATGAACTAGTATGACTTTGGTTTACTTTAATACATCGTGGAAGGGACAAACATCCCTCACTTTCTTGTTTCTCATTATTGTTCGAGAATTCTCAGCTCTTTCTTCAGAATTTCAGACTTTCAATTTTTTTAAAGTAAGCCTGTATTTAAAAAAAATAATAAAAATTTCCATCTGCAAATGTTATCAGAACTGACAATTTTCATTAAAATAGATCATTTATATCATTTGTTTATCCGCTTTTAACCGAAATGAGAGCTATTGGATGAATAAATTCTGTGCCTGAATAGTATGAGTGCGCGGTATTTTGCCAAACAAATAATGCTTTACCTAAAAGGTATTTTGTAAATTTTATAGATACCTCGAATCTATACATGACATATTTAAAAGAGAGTTTTCACATCTGATATCTAGCGCTAAAAAAACCTAAACTGACAGATAAAAATCATGCCTATGATTTAAATAAGAAAGAAAATCGAAAACTAATTTAACAATTTACAAATACTTTTAGAAAAGTATAAATTAATCGGAAAACTAGAAGATACCGAATAACAATGCTGCAAAATGAAATGAAAATATTGTAGCGAAAATTGTTCCTTGCGACCAAGCACATCTGGTTCAGTCGGCTGAACGAAGCATCTCTTTGCTGAGCGGAAGGTTGAAGATTGTCTTTTAATCTCAATTTGCTTATGTCAAAGTTATGTTAATTGTGCAAAGTTATGTTAATTATTCTAATCTGTTATTTATGTAAATTCCCAATTTTCTGCGGGCCTTCAAATTCTAGAAGGTTCTTCAACTGTATATAAGTAGTTTCTCAATCAGTTGGATTGGTAATAAAATCTTCAGTTGATCTTGAGTGGGTTCATTTCTATTGGACTTACTACATTCACCTCATCTACGCGACAATATTTTCAGAAAAATGTACAAAACAAAATATTTGGATATTTCATATATCTGTTGAAATCTGTGCTTTCAACGCTGCTGAAATCGAAGCTTTGAAAATCGCAAGCATGATAATAAATTTAATTATTCAATTATTTCTAAAGGGACTCATAAAGATTATTGCGAATATGTGAATTTTAACTGTTTTATCTTAAATTCATTTATTTATGTTCTTTAATTTAATAATTTATTTTTTATTTGAGTAAAGATCTCATTTGAGTAAAGCTCTTCATTTGAGACATATTAGCTCAAGATCTTTATTTGAGTAAAGATCTTG
>JAPMOR010037464.1:0-90799 GCA_026543865.1 Argiope aurantia | reverse complement strand
TATATATATATATATATATATATATATATATAATTGATGATGCAATTTCATCTTAAAGGTTTTTTAAAATATTATATTGTATGGACTTACAGGATATAATGCGGATTCATTTAGTTCATCAAAGTACAACGCACTCGATCAAAAGGTTTTCTAACAAATATTTAATCATTCATATAACGAGAAAAAGCAAATAGCAAAGTGCTTCAGATAAAATAACTATTTATTAGTTTTGAATAAAGATTCCTCAAAAAATTCATAAATAAAGGAGAAAAGAATTTCGTTTCTGAAACAAAATTCCTAAATCACAATTTTTAAAAAAATGTAGTCGCTTCTCTGGAAACAGTTTTTTGACTTTCACGTTGACTTCACGTTTGACGTTCACGTAAGTTTTCATGCCACGTTCTTAATTACATAAAAGTTTGCGTTTTGTCCAAAATGACTTTGCCTGGTTCTCCTGAGTAATATAAGATTTCGAGCTATAAATCAAATTTTAATTAAAATGATATTCAAGGTTTTATTTTTTGCTATGAGGTTGAAGTTATTTATGGTTCTGAAGATAATTAATTCTATTTTTTCCATATATTTTTAAGTATGAAATAGCTTTTTAATTAATTGCGGCTCAAGTTTCATTACATATTTTAATTATTCATTTAAAAGAATTTTCAAATGATTACAGGTATATTTTTGTTTATATTCAGGTAACTTATTTTTTGATTAACGTCATCGCTTTTAAGAATTCTCAATCATAATCCCATACTCTATTCATAAATTTTATTCATCATTAGCTGATGAATAAAGCTAATGATGTTTAATCTAAACAGTTTTCTTGAAAAAATAATTCCTAAACAGTCTTCATGAAAAAATAAATTTAAAAAAAAATTAATAAAGAGAAACATTGGTCAGTTCAAAATGTAAAAGTTATAGGAAACATATTTCAAAGATCAAACAAAATTTTCTATAGATCATTGCATTCAATTATAGTCTGTGTATTTCAATAGGCGGTTCAAGGTCAAATTTTCTACCTCGTTATCGGTTGTCTAGTACCAGTAACGTGGTACAAAATGTGACCTTGAACCGCCTATAGAAAATACACAGACTATAATTATGAGCTGATGGTAATACCTAAAGTAATTAGTTTTTTTTAATTCAATCCAGAAGTTAAAAAAGTTCAAATTCAGGTTTTGCCCTTTTCACATTTTTCTTTATTCTAGTATTTTAGCCATTTTCGTTATCTTATAAGAGTCGTTATGATATGATACTTAAAAGATTTCCTTAACCCGTCAGCACACATGCACGAGACCTTTTTGATTCCATACTTTCTATTTTGTTTTGAAATTCTAGGAATTTATAAAATTTTATACCTTTTATTTACTATACCTTAGTAGGGGAGCTAGAAGAAGAGAATTAAAATAACAGAAATCAATGAAACAATGTATCTTATTTTTTACAGGAGAGTATGGATCAAATTGACCCCAGCGTGTGCTGGCGTTTCAAATTCTTTTCATTATATGCCTGTAACAATGAGCAGCACATATTCACAGATTTTCTAGCAAGTCTACCTACTTATAATCACATGATGATAGTTCAGATTCTTCATATATTTATAAAATTTTGAAAAGTGATATTAATACATTATCAGAACAAAGTGCAGATTCTGAATAATCTGAAAAAACTGAGTATTTTCCTCCTCACGAAAAAAGCATCATATTTTTATATAAACTGCATTATTTTATAATATGAGTAAATTGTCTTTGAATTTATGTTAACGATTCATTTAATTCTAAATGAGGGATAATAAAAGTTTTTTTTTGATTAAGTATATAAAAATGAAAGACAAAAGTTATGAATTTTCAACGTTGTAAGTTTAAGCTTCTTTTTGGAGAAAAATTCAAATGTAAGCATTCATTTTTATTTATGTATGAATGTATAGATTCAAATGTAAAAATTCAAATATAGATTTTCTTGTTTTTTTCCAATATTTTTATATAGAAAAAAATCTACTTACATTAAAAATAACAAGTTTTATATGGATGGAAAGGGAGGAAAGGAACTGAGAACAGAAAATATATGAGAAAGGGGCTAAGTTCAGTTTTCTTATTAAAAATCGAAATTGTATCTAAAATAATAACATATTTGCATGCAAAAACATTTATATACTTTGTCTATATTTTTTTAACAAATAGTAAATAAAATAAGAGGTAAATGCCTGATAATTTGGGATTAAAGTGACCCCACGCGCGTGCTAATGTTCAAAAAATGAGTACGTGTGCTGAAGGATTAAACTAAAAGACAAAATTACCAGTAATGGCTTGAAATCCTTCCTTTCCACCAGCAGGTCCTATCTGAGCTCTGAAGGTCTTGTCGCTGGGACAAACAATGGGAGGAACATTCCACGAGGAATCCACTTTAGATTCGCTACTTCGTACATCGGATGATCTACTGGAATATCGGGATCCAATAGGTTGAGGTTTGCGCTTGTGTGCTGGGGTGGTTGGCTTTCGCTTGGTGGGCTTTCTTACCGGAGCTGGGGTAGTCGTGGTTGTTGGAGGAACTGGGACGAACTCAGGTTCTGACTCGTAATCAGCAGGTTGTGGACAATTCCACTGAGGAGAGCGAGCGAAGTCGATGTAAATATCCCCTGTCAGGAACAAAGAAACATGTTTAATGATTCTATATATATATTTATCCATTTTGCATGCATGATAAATAGAATCTACGAATTATATTTTAAGAAAATTGTTTAACTTCAATCCATCATAACAATTCAAGTGAATGTCCAGGGCGGTTATAATTAAAGTTACACTTTATATTGATCATAAAGGAAAACTATTGGACCAAATGTTATCAAACTTAGTAACAGTTTAAAGAAGGTCATTGGAATTTGTTTTCCGCCAGAAAAGTTCAAAAACTCACCACCAGGGGTAAATGGAGCTGTATGCAATATTGTCAAACAAATTAAGACAGGAAGATGTCGGTTTAAAATGTGTTTAATCGTTTCTGAAACGTTCTACAAAGCATGTTCAATGTGGCTTACGCTATTTTCTGAAAGCAAGTTACATCGAATTAATGCATTCTCAACAGTAGCTATTAGCATATCAAGGAGGAATGTTATGCACATGTCGGTGCATCATGTCTTATTTTGTTTAATAATAAATTTTACAGCTCCATTCCCCACTTAAAATGCGTTTTTAATTATTTTTTTGGAGAAAAAGAAATTTCCATGTTCTCCTTTAAACTATTACCAAGTTTGACAACTTTTGATCCAGTAGTTTTACTTTTATGAACACTTCAAATTAGAACTTTAATTATAACCACCCTTGTAGAAGTTGCATTACACTTATCTTCTCTTTTGGATACTAGATGGCGATACCTGATTAGGCCATCCCATATGTCATCCCACAATGCATTGCGATTGTAATTAGAATGAAATGTGATGCTGAACTGTGAAGCCGCGCGCGTGAATGTCTTGTCTTTGTGTTTGTTTAAGTGTGTGAATGTGATTATTAAAGAAATGTTTCCAACAACATTCTTCCTGTTGCTTCCTGCACAGATCATAATAATCTACATACCACCACACTCTGTATATATCTCCTATTAAAAACAAAGGTATCTATTTAATGATTATTTGTATATAAATATCCATATGGCCATTTGGAAAACATAATAAACATAATCTATGCGAATTATATTGTGAGAAAATTGCTTAATTTTAATTCATCATAATAATTTATCACTTGTTTCGTACAGATATTTTAAAGTTCAATAGTAAAATTTTTAAAATGAAATTGATTTATCTCTTTCAAAATAAATTTCTATTCACCAAAATAAGTTTGTAAAATCCATTTAAATATACTACTTTAATTTCCAAAACGTTTCATTTAATTCCATAGAATCCTACCATCCCTTTAATAGATTCATAAAGTCAAAATTAATAAGTAAATTATACTAAAAGTTTTTTGAATTTTCCCAAGTAATTCGAAAATATCCAAACTTTTATTAATTCCAAATTTTTTTCTTCAACAGAATTCAGCTTCAATGATGTTTAAAACACCTTTCTTTTTTTCAGCTTTAAAAATCATACTTCTTGAATCTGCGAAAATTGAATGAATTATTAAAATAGATATTTTATTTTAAACCATAGAATCCTACCATTCCTTTAATAGATTCATAAAGTCAAAATTAATAATAGCTTGCATCATAGAAAAAAAAAAGAGATTTGATTTTGTAACACAAAATCTGCTTCTTTTGTAACAGAAATCTATAAAATTTTCTCAAATATTATCATTTGTCAAAGTGTTTTGCTTATTAATGAATAAAGATTTTTCAAGATAGTTTTCAATGCATTGAATAAGCACATATTTAAAAAAGTATTAAGTAAATGTAAAAATAAAAACATAAATTAATATTTTTTAAAAAATAATTAAATTGCAAAGAAAAAATAATGAAATATAAGTTGTTCATTACCAACCTTCTGATCTTAGAACTCCATGGTAAGATACCTCATTTTTGTCATTAAGGGGTCCAATTGCCCATATAACAGCTTGAGGTCCATCCGAATACACATGCTGGTCATATATTTGATCAACTGAGAAAATAAAATGTATCAAATAAATGAAGACTTTTTTAACTAAAAAATATTTAAGAAAATGCAATTGAAAGATTAATGTGCATAAAGAAGAGCAATTATAAAATACTTTATTATCCAATAATATGTGTGCTATATATTTTAAAAAGTAAGGGTACATTATATGATTTTTAAATAAAATATACATCAATTATTTAATTCAGAATTGGTTATTATTTTAGCATTATTCAAGGAACTTGGTTTAAACTGTTTGGTTTAATGCATGAATTTGGATTTTCGTGTTTTAATTTTTTTAGACAGTTTACTATGCTAATTACAATGTTCCATTATATTGTTATAGATGTTATGTATGTATGATTATTTTTGCCACGGTATCTCTGCAATACAACTATGGTCGGTTACATTATAGAAAGGCAAAATTTATTAAAATATACTCTACACAGTCTTAATTATATCAATGAGAGAAAAAGTTTTAAAAAAACTTTTAAAATTAACAATAAAATTAAAAAAAAACATTCAAAATAAAATAGAAATATTTTGTCAAATAAATAAATATGAAAAACTCCAAATACATGCCTTACCAGAAAGTTAATATTTAAGAATAAACTTTCATATCAACTTAGAAACTACACGTTCCAATGTAACGATGCCTTAGAGGAGAATTTTCATTCATCATTCTTTGAATTTTAACAATTGAGGAGCACCATACCCACTCAGAGTAGATATTGGATTAGGCGACTAGGGAACTGTGTTTATACAACCAGAAGCGTGTTTAAAAATTGTTATTAGCTTAGTTGCTAAATCAGAAATTTGTAAAGAATATAAAGTTCATAAATTATAAAATTTTATTATATAATTGCATATACATTGAATTGTGAAATCAATCATTAAACACACACAAAGACGTACAATAAATAAATATTTATTTATATGAAAGGAAGCGAGAGCTTAATTAATTAACTATTCTTGATTTAACTAATAATTAATTAAGTCCTGCAAAATGATACAAGTTAATTTCATACTCGTCTGAAGTTAATTATTTTCTTATAAACTACCAGGCAAATAATTAAATGCCTTAAATTTTAAATTTATATGAGGAAAACATTATCTGAAATCATATTTAATTTTTCAAGAATTGAGATCTTTAGTCATTTTTTTCCCATTATAAATATACTAGAAAATAAATAAATAATTTTTCATGAAATTACTTAAAGGAAAAGTTAGAGTAAAATAAATCATTAACATATTGCATTAAAAAATGCAAGTAAACAAAATTTTTCTTGTAATAATTTCTAGATTCAAAACACTATGGACTTCATTCTTAATCTTAAGGAATATTTATTTTTTATATTATTTATATACTTCTTTGTCTATCATTAGATTAAAAGCTAACTATTAAGCTACAGAACGTTCTACATTGCTTGAAAAATGTTTATTCTGGGAAAAATTTATAAAAGAGAATTTTCATATTTTATTAGGAAGACTTTAATGTGACTTCTTACTTCCCACTTGGGGTCTCTTGATTGTAATCATGGTGTATCCATTGACCTTTGCGGCATTTAAAAGAGTCACGCTTTCCGTGGCATCAGGAAATTTAGTGTCGGGGCAACTACCTCGGGGTCCCACGCACTGTAATATATAGACATAAAAGAGTAAAATAATAAGAAAATATTCAAATTAATTCACTAGAGTGCAACCTGATAAATCAGTTTCCTCATACGAAGTGAAAATATTTTTAAGAACAATTAGAAAGATAAAAAAATAAGTATGAGTTATTTGAAAATTATTTTCAATACTCCAATTTTGAAAAATGTTCTAAAAATAAAAAAAAAAATTAAAAAAATTAAAATTAAAACAAGATGTGGTAAAGAATCTTCCAGCTTTTTGATGCTGATATAAATCTCTAATTGAAATAAAATTTTAGATAAATTTATAATATGCCCCAATTTTTATATTTAGAAATTGCTATACCATGAAATAAATTATGGCTTAATTTAAAAATAATATTGTCTTTCGCGATGTATAGCTTCTCTAACTGGAATGGCGTCAAAATTTTCAGAAGGAAATGCCGATGAATACGTAATCCACGCTATATGACTTAAGAGATGGAATCCCTCATAAGATAATTCCCGTGTTCCTTTAAAAAGGGAAGTTAAAAAACTAAGCTAAATATCTAGGAATATCAGCCCATAATAAACCTTTATGTACATGTTTACAATTATGGTTTATACACTTTGATTTACATACTTTAGTTTACTATATATATATTTTTTTCATTTTCACTAAACATTGTTTTCTATTTTATAATTTTATTACGATTTTTAAATTTTATAAATTTTTATTTAACTTGTTACTTAATCTTGTTAATTTTTTGCAGATTCTTTTTCAAATGAGAGTTCTCATATTAAACAACATTTTGATTAAAACAAGTCAATTAACATAATTCTTTTTAAAAAAAATATTACAATATTTTACAAAATTTGAGAGCTCAGAATTATGCAAATCTTGAGAATTCCGGTATATCAATTAAGGATAAAAAATCGATTATTATAAGTAGATTTTAAAATCGTTAAACGATTATAAAACTTCATCTTAGCGCACACACGAAGAGGTCAAGAATATGTTTTAAAAAATATAAAAAATTCAGAATGTATATTCCAAAGGCGATGAAAATTTATTAGACCAGTAGAATATTCTGAAAACCTTTTTATTGAGAATTTTTACATTTTATTCTATTTACCTGTTCCTTGCTTCCCAAGTAATAATCTTGTGCATGACCTTTTCCTCTTTTGTCGATCCAAGCAACGATGGCGTCTGCTTTTACCATTTCTGATTTGGTGTCATTTTTACTCAAGCCAAAGGACATGTATTCGTTAGGTTCTGAAGTGAAATGAAACGAGTTTAAAAAAAATTCTGCTATGACTTTTAATTGAATGTTGTATTTCTTACAAAAAAAAGTATTTGATTATTTGCAAAAATTAAAAGGAAATTCGAATTTATATTCCTACATAGAATAAAATGACAATGCTTTAGGTTTGAGTCCTTGATTTTAGGTTTCATTTTATTACTTTCACGTATACTAAATATACATGAAAAAATTATTTTAACTGTCAAAAAATTTGAACTCGAGAGTTTGAGTAATCTCCTCGTTTCAAATTTCCTTGAGTCAGAAAAACACATTTTTGGAATTTTTTTTCTGTCTGTCTGAATACGATATTTGAAAATTGCTTTGACTTAGGCTGCTGAAGTTCGTTATATGAATTTAATACCGAATTTATAGATTAAAATCCAAATCTTGAATCAAATCAATTCAGAAGAAATCTTTCCTGCTGTTCATATACACGTGAACATAATGAAAACTACAAAAACGTAAGGAGCTAGATATTTAAAATCGGGTACAGATGTGTTTCAAATCTTAAGAGTAGATTATTAATGAATTTTGAACAAAATTTGTTAAATGATTTACTGCCTCTCTGACTGCACTCGATAGTACAGTTAGACAGACAGTCTCAAAAATTCTATGATTTCAGACAGACTCATTAACTCAAAAATTCTATGATTTCATACAGACTCATTAACTCAAAAATTCAATAATTTCAGACAGACTCATTAACTCAAAAATTATAAATTTTCAGACACACTCAATGACTCAAAAATTATAAATTTTCAGACACACTCATTAACTCAAAAATTCTGTGACTTAAATAAAGGAAATTTCACATGATACGTTGGGATTAATAACCATAGTTCTATGTCAGTGGCTTCAATCGGTCAAAAAAAAACACTTAAGAAACATATTCGATTGTGTACTGTCCACACCCAGAGGTTAAACACCAAAAAATTCTGCAAAGATCACACGCTAATTTATTAAAAATAATAGATTCACATTTTATTGTAGACTATTTACAAGATTCCTATTTATATTTCATTTCCAGGTCTTTATATTTCGTAATTATTGTTCACCAAGGGATTTAATTTTTTAAAATGTGTTCTTATTGATGGAGAAGCGTTAGTGAGTGAAATACATTCAATATTACTCTAAGACAATTACTAACACAATGAGTAGTTGAAAATATACTGAAAGATATTACAAAAATTAAAACGGCACACTAAAATTTTTCTTTTCTGAAATTCAAATTGAAGGTAAAAAAGATAATGAGCTATAATAAGTTCCAATACTAAGCAGTAAAAACATATATTTTTTATTTAATATTCTAATTAAAATTATAAAACACTTTCTTAGTGATGGCCTACCTCCCCCCCCCCGAAAAAAACTTCATGTGAAATTTGTTACCTCTACGTCCAGCCGTTTGCTTTGTAGAGTTTCTAAACTAATCGGAATAACCATGAACCATCATCATCATCTAAAGAGGTCGAAACGTAACAAAAAAAAGTTTTTTTTTCTTTAAGAACATAATTCTTTTCATTAAATTAGAAGAATTTAGCGCTCCCGACTTTCATTAATTTTTGTTTACTTGTTTATTGAAAACGAATCAAAGAAAAATATAAACATGTGAAGCTGAAAAATATATGTTAATTAAAAAAAATCACAATCGCATTTTCAAACAAAATTCAATAGATAAATGATCATTAGTTATCAATATTTTTTTCCATTCTATAGACAGATTTAAGAATTTGTTAACAGTTGAAAATTCATACAATCATAAGGAATTATAGGCAACTTTAAAATATAAGGAAAGTATCTTTCAAATGTACTGAAAAATCTATTATTTGATGGTATAATTTTAATAATTTATAAGTCTCCAAATGAATAATGGTATATTCACAAATGCGTGAATATTCCATCATACATCATCCATCCAATGAAAATGGTGATCCTAAACCAAGCATAGTTAAATATTAAGTAAATTCGGTAGATTCATTAGCAAATTATCATCTCATCTCTTTTACAAGGCATTTAACTCTGCCTCGAGAGTAAAGAACTTTAATCATTCCAACTTTTATGCTAGAAATTTTGTGTATCGCTGAAATTTTGAAGATTCGCCTACATGCGATAAGTACTTTATTTAAATGGTAGCAAAGTGGGAAATCGTTCCTTGCGGCAGTTTAGCAAAGATAAGAAATCCAGTTCGTGACTTTTGCTTAGGAGATGCAACATTAGTCTTGGTATTTAAGCTGTTGGCTTTTTTTATCAGCGCCTCTGCAGGAGTTGGTGGGCATGTTTAGTAAATTAAGAAAATTTATAAAGCTAGTTTGAGAAGCACTTGCGTTTACAGTGTTTAGAATAAAGCTTTCCAGAAAATGAATCTGCTATGAAAGGCTGTTTGTAAGCTACCAAGTTAAATATTTTATGCATATTCACAAGTAAATATACATTGTGAAAATCCATATTAAATATTGTTACTTTCTAATATTACAAAATCCTCGGAAATTAGTTTGTACGTCCTTTCATGTCAAGTAATAAAATATTTGGATGCACAGTGTTTTGTTAAAACGATTTCAGCAGGTTTGATTTCAAAACTATGCTAAGTTAAACCTTGAAAGCATTTTCATAAAATTTCGTAACTATATATATAAGATAAGAAAGAAAACATTATTCATCAATTTCATATATCGAGCTAGCATTTTTTTTTGTCTAAATTTGTGATAAACTGTTTTTTATTTTTTAATTTTAAATACAAAATGTAATGGAGACTTTAACTTTAAAACTTTAAAAAAAAACAACGGATAGATATTTTTTTGCACTTGCACTGCAAAAAAACGTCTATATTAAAAGTAATTGTCTAGTAGTAGCATGCTAGAAGTGGTTAGAACTGATTTGGCAAACAGGAAGCTACCTAGGGCAGATAAACTGAGAGGACTTCAAGCATGTCAGTTAAGAATTTCGTTTTCCTTGTTTCTAAATAAATAAGTATGGAAAAATGCAAATTCTATTAATTATTAAATATTAGGGTTTTGTCAACACTTTATCAAGTAAAATTGATCAGATATGATGTTACATTACATTCGCTTTATTAATAAAATATTTATAATCACAGAATTTTCAATAATATTATACAGGGATGTGGAAGCCGGATAGTTTGGAGTGATAATATATAAATAAAAAATCATTTTTTAAAGTTAATAAAAAATTAACCTAAAATATATCATTAGCATATTAAAAACGCATTGGAATGTAAAACTAAATTATTATAAATTATAAACCGACTTATTAAAAAAAAGAACAATCTCATAATTTGCACAGTTTAAAGATCCAAAATATTGAAATTCGCCTCTGTGTACTAGTTTCTTTTCACCCAAAGTTGATAGGGATTGCGACAAAAATGATTAAAAAATTAAATCCAATTAAACCTCAAAATCAATCTTATCAATGAGGGCAAAATGAAATATGAAAGTTTTACGGTCTTTATTGATTATTAAATAGTGTCTATGTCTCCTCACCTGCGTTGTTATGCAATATTAATACAACGAAAAATTGGTATTTTTTTTCCGAATTTCAAGGACGTTATGTAATGGAAATAAAATAATTTATATATATACTGAAATTTGTAAAAAATATAGAACTTCTTTTCTGTAACACATTATTATTTATAGCCTAAAATTCTTTCCAAATTGAGATAAAAATTATTTTTCATTATTGGTTAAAAAAACGTCAGTACCTTTTCATACAGATTTAGAATCAATCAATATTCATATCAAAATATAATGCTATTTATACATTTAATTCTACTATAAATACCACTAAATACATTGCATTATTTTTAGAAAAAATATAAATGATTAAAAATTTAGCTTTTTTTTAATAACATGTCTCTAGCTCTAAAGTGTCTACAAAAATAGACAATATGATTAATTTTAAAATTTGAAGAAAGTCCCTGCTTTTATCTATCTGAATAGTCTTTTATTATTTCTTTAGATGGTTTATACAAAACTCGAAATGTTTTCTTGTCATAAGTGACATTAGTAGGAAAGTATTTTGTTTTTCTCTCTGTTTCACTTCATCATTAAAATTTTGTGAATAGTTTATTTCTTTTCTTTTATTCTTGGTATTGTATTTTTATATCTACTAATTTCAAATTTACTATTTACATAAAAATGTCATTTTTTATTTCGTAGCTTTTATGTGTTCTTTTAAATTTAAGATTGTAATATTAATATTTGTTCCATGGAATGAATGAGGTTGAGTTTGTATAGCTCTTAGTAATAAAAACACATTCTGATTTATTCAATTACCAACACTGATTTTTTTTCGAGATGGTAATGTTGGAATGCATGTCTGCAAAAAAAGAAAGAAAAATCAGAAGGTTCTAATTTGAAACACTTGAATTTTTAAACACAGACAATGAATGCTAGAAAATTTCTAGACCAAGAAGTACAAAAATGATATGATAACTCAGACAGCTATTAATAAAATTGCCAAATGACTAAACGTGACTCTAAAAGTGTGTTAAGAGACAGCGATCAAATATTCATTAGGTTAACCTTCATAAGATCTCATTCATAAAAAACTTGTTTATTAAAAAAAAAAGATGAAAGAGGACAGCTATATAACTGATAATTAGTGGCTTCATTTGCATATAAATATCATTAAGTGCCAGATTTCTTTTTTAAAAATGGTTGTATAAAATAGATCAATTATGCATATTTCAATGGCTCAAATTTTTTTCTGACATAATCTAAATTAAGATTCAAACGTTCAAGAACACTGACTGTAATAAATACTCACCAAGTCGTGCAACGAGTTGCATGACAATATCCTCCCCGTCCATGATCCACCTGATCTCATAGCCCAAGTCGTCTCGCAGCACTTCGCAGTTCAGTTTGTACTGTGAACGAAGAAAAGAGGCTGGTAAGATAAAATGAATACACGATGTATAATTATAAAAATAAATATTTTTATAAAATATGTGAAATATTTTTTTGAAAATAAATTCTTTAGACATTTGTGAAATTTTATTTGATGCGAAGAAAAATGCAGTATTCTGATAAAACGACGGACAACGTATGTTTTTACAATTCTTCCATTGTTTTAGATAAATTTGAAGTAAATTTTTTTAAAATTTTTTGCGTCTTAAATATTATTTTATATTTTTAAATGTGACCAGAGTACTCAAACTACAATTCTTTTCACAAACATTGCATTTACTTTAAAATCAGCTACTTTTAAATGCTACTTTTTATAATGTGACCAGAATACTCAACGCTATTTAGTCACTTAGTCAATTTTTTTTCAATTACATTTCAAACAATAATTCTTTTTATAAACGTTGTACTTACTTTCATGTTTTAAAATCGACATTTAATAGCAACTTTATTCACAAAGTTTTAAAAAATAGGTAATATTAAGGAATTTATACTTTTTGCATCCAATATTTTGCATTTCATTATTCGAATGGGTAGAGAGCTTCATCGAATTGGTGTGGACTAAATGATATGAAGAAGGAAATAAAAAGAAATTACAAACTTTCAAACTGCAGACAAGCTTTATTGGTTATTTTCAAACATTTTTGCTCAAAACATAATAATACTCATTGAATATGTTAAGAAATATTAAGATATTTAAATATTACTGTTTTTGGACGTTTCTTTGATCGGTTAAGAATGGTACTGATTCTTAGCCCGCCCTTAGCTAAATTTTAAAATCTGGGTGGCATTCAGTTTTTAATAAAAACATATATTTTCATTATAACAGTATAGTCCGGTATATTAAAATAAATGGAATTGATTTTGTAATAAGTTAACGCAAAAACGTTGATATCAAAATTTTAACTTGATATGTTTCATTTCGATGTTTTTTGGGAATTCTTATTACAAAAAGTTCTCTTTTTTCCATAAAAATATGCAAAAGCCTACTGTACAGGTATTATTGAAATGTTTGATTTTTTTTCATTTCATTTAATGGAAGATTTTTTTAAAAAAATAATAATGCGCCTTAAAGTTCGAAATTTTATTTCATTTTTGTATACGCTTCAACTGTTTAAACTAATCTAAAAAATGTGCTTCCTAAACCAAGGCGAGTAATTATAAATTTAAACATTATTCTTAAATTTTACATTAATGATTGATTATTTTTCGTTTTTCAGAAAACGGTTTGCATACATCCTGGTGAAAGGTTTTTCGCTTTCGATGTATTATTTTTCTTACATTAGTTTCATTATTTTTTATTTTTGGAAAATTGCAATTGACAAAATTTAAAATAAACAACTTATTTATTATTAATATTCTACGATTATTCTTTAATAACGCAAACTTTGAAAAAAAAATAAATGTATTCTTAAATCATAATACAGTAGTGAAAATTAGGTTTTCGTTTTCTTTCAGATGAAATAAACTAATACATTTGAAATGCTTTTGTTTCGTAATTAATTTCTTTGTCCTTCCCTAATAAATTATTTTATATTGAATTTTTTATTTATTACTGTTTGAGAACTCTCCATTATTTCATATAATTTTATATGAAATCTACTATCTTTAACAATTTAAGAAAACAAAGTTGGTTATGTAAATATTTTATCACACCGATAAGGGCTCGTATATTTTTAAAATAATACTTTAGACATCTACAAAATTAAACTTTCTAAAATATCTTTATAATAACAATTTCACTTCCAAAATTAAACCATATATAAAGCTGCCTGGTGGTGCATAGTTGCAAATAAACAGACAAAAATGTTTCTAACAAAAAATAATCCTTTATTGATCTTACAAAAAAACATCTGTATCATGCACGTAAGGATGCTGAAAATGTAATGTAATAAATACAGCTAACGTGCACGAACATCAATAACGTGCACCGAATCGGCTCACCTCCAACTCAATGCCAAGTGTTCTAGGCGATGGCGGGACTACCAGATCTTGGGGTAATCTGACGCTGCCAAAGTCGACTTGGGCCTCTTCACACCACACGCCGAACCAATCAAAGTCATAGATGGTATACTCTGGTGGCAGGGTTATCACGACGGTCTTGCCAGTGTATTTCGGGAGGGGAGCGAAACTGTAACAAAACACATTATGTAATTCATATTTTTATTACATATAAAAGCATTATTACAGATAGAATATAGCATTCATAAACATATATTTTCTGGGTATTTAATCCAATCGTGGACAAGTAGTTAATTTCTGATCAGTTAGACAGGCAAATGGCTCTAAGTAATGCGGTAAACTTTAAATGAGACAGGTATATAATTATAAGGGATGTCATAAACTTTAAATGAGACAGGTATATAATTATAAGGGATGTCATAAACTTTAAATGAGACAGGCATATGATTCTAGATGATACCATAAACTATGAGACAGGCATGCGATTTTAGGTAATGCCATAAGATTTTAATAAGGCAAGCATATGATTCTATGTAATGTCGCAAACTTTAAATGAGGTAAGCATATGATTTTAGGTGATGTCGCCAACTTTAAATGAGGCAGACATGTGACTAGGTGATGCCATAAAGTTTAAATGAGATAGGCATGTGATTCTAGGTGATGTCATAAGCTTTAAATGAGGCAAGCATATGATTCTAGATGATGTCGCAAACTTTAAATGAGACAGGCATATGTTCATAAAATATAAATTATGTAAAAGTTTTATTTTATGTTGCACAGATAAATAAATGTATTTTTGAAAATTTTATCATGTTTAAAATTTTAGGCAATTTATCAGTCCTATTGGTTTTAATCATTAAAATATTTTGTTGTTTTACCATTTTAGGCAAAAAAAGTTCTGTGACAAATATAAATCGAGAAAGGACGCTTTATATATTATACTTTTTGAATATTTTAGATTATTTTAATGGTCGCCTTGATGAAGAATGGCTAACCAACGCATGACGTATGAATGTGATAGCCTTTCATTTGTCTAAAATTCTGAAAGTGAAAAATTCATAACCAATCAGTGCTAATGTCTGAATAATGAAGTTTCTTTGTTTAAAATGCTAGAGTGTTAAGAATATACGAAACTTATTAAACATGAAGGATTGGATCATGGGAATGCGTGATATTTTCAGCAGTACATTTATTGATTTCAATAAGGTCAAAGGCAGTTTTTACATCATTTAAAACATTTTTGCAACATATTGGAAGTTTTGCAAATTTAGTGATCATTAACTGCAAATAAACAAAAATTATATTTTTCTAGCGAATTATCAAATCTAACTTGAGAAAAAATGCACCATGTATGAGGAAAACATCAAACTAAAAAGATGGAAAAACGTACCTGCCGTTTTCATCTGCCAGCCTTAAACCCCTTGGATGCTGTCTAGCACCTCTCGATACCCACCAGTAAGCGGCTGAAAGGAAATTATAATAAATATTTATTGAAAGAACGAAAAAAGTATAAAAACCTCGAATACTAAATGAAATAATTTGTATTTAGAACTTGATTTATTTGTGGCTGAAAGAAATAGAATTAAAATTCGAATTAAGAGAAAATCGGCTTAGAAACGTGGAAATAACATTTCTTATTAAAAATATGTTTCTGAAATTTATTTTACCATTTTAATAAATAACACATAAGAAATTTTTAATTAGTAATAAATGAAATGATAATAATTATAATTCAAAAACATTAGTTTTAACAAATGAATGTGTTATTTTGGTAAATAAATAGAAATACAGCTGTTTGAATGCAAGATTGCAGAATAAAACAATGGCCGAAATATGGAAATATATTTAATGTAAAATAATTTAGAAATGAAAGATTCTTTTTCACACTTGTAGATTTTACTTTAATTAGTAATAATTAATCCGAGATACCGACAAGATTTCACCATTATCCTAACAAAAAAATATTAAATTTTAGACGAATTTGAATTAAAAATATCAGAATTTCCCGAATTCCAATAGAATCTTTATGATCGAACACATGTTAATAATCGAGCACATGAAAGTTTTGGAAAAACATACATCAAGGCATATATCATCAGTAATAACAGTAATCATATGTCATCAGTATGAAACTAATTTGTCCCTAATATAATCTCCTTTATATGATTTTTTTAAAAATGTTCTGCTTCATATTACAATGGAAGTATATCGATACACACAATGACAGTAAAAAAATTTCACAAATATTATTTTCCAAACTGTTAAGCCAAATCAACTTTCCTGTTATTGTATACTAAATCGTATATATAGAAGGACACTTTGAGATTTCATTCTTTTATTTTATAATTACTTAAATATCGTCAATAAACAGTGCATATATACATGCCTCTTATTAATGATACTCCATGTAGAAAATTATAAATTTAGCAGACAAATTTTTGAAAGCAACAGATTTTTGATATCAACAAATTTTTCTGTAAACAAATTTTTGAGAGCTAATTTGAAACAAATGCACAATCTATGTTTTGTTTTTAACCCTTCTATTTAATCCTTTAATCTGTTTATAATTATTTACACATTTTCCCACAAAAGCATAAAAAAATGTCAAAATGTAATCAAATTTACTCAAAATCCAGTTTGAGACTTATGATGCAAATTTCTGCCTTTTGTTTTTCTCATCACTATCATTAATCATGAGTGGTACCAGTGATTCTCATCATTTTCATTAATCACCGTAAACAATACCAGTGGCTCATTTATCGGCGAATAACATAACATAATCACATTTAAACATAGTAATATTTTAAAAATTAACGTAAAAATAACTATTACTTGTTATTTTTCACCTATATTAATGCAATCTAACCGATTAAATAACATTTCTTCAATAAAATTGCCTTTGGTTCCCCATTTTCTGAAAGTATTGAGAATACTAAGCCTTCATACCTCTAAGAAAAAAATATGTAGTCTAATTGCAAATAAAAATACTTTTATATTATACGTCACAAAGTGCAATAATTTCTCATCCACAAAATTAATCAATGGATTAAAAAGTGTTTTCAAACAATTTCTGAAAACTACTTACAATAAAAAAAACGATATTTTTCAGGACTATGAAGCTAATACCACATGTTTTTAATTTTACTATTCTATGGCTATTTTTTTAAATAAACAGGAATTAAGTAAAATTGTTGTATTTTTCATCATCATCTCAATTTTTTACATCAATATGTTTGCAACTAAAATGATAATATTTGCACAATTGAATGCTTTTAAAAGTAATTATGGATTTTTTTGAGAAATTTGCAATTAACTTACTAAATAGAAAAGGCTTAGATAAGAACAATAAGAATAATCTACTCAGTAAGATTCAGCTTATCTTACTAGTTCAGAATGGAAAATTCATGGTTAATTAGTTTTAAATGTTTGAACTTTACGGACATTAAATATAATGAGGTCGTAAAATACGTAATAGCTAACATTTTCTTTACACTAGATTTTTTTCCCTGGAAAAAATGCCGATTAGGCATATTTTTATAGCATTTTTTGTCCTTATGTATTTGCAATTTTTGTAATAAAGGGCAAGCACAAGAACAAGAGAGGAAAATGTTCGTACAAAATGCACAAAAAAACATTTAATAATTTTTAACAAATAATTAATTTTGATTAATGTCTTTAAGACATTCATAATTCATAGTTATTCATTTTGTCGAAATTATGTCAGTTATAGTGTGTGAAAATAAGTTGCTTTATGAAATAAATTTAGAAAGATGAATATAAAGATAAATAATACATTTTTTAAGGAACATTATTTCAGTTTTTTGAAAAGTATCATTAAAAGTTTGCTCATTTTTTGTCGTGTCATAAATCATTATGATGTGAATGGGTCATGACTAATATTTCCGTAATAATGTTATTTATTACGGAGTTTATTAAAATATTATAAGGAATTTTTTGTTTATAAATGTAACTTAAATTCCAAAAGCATAAAATTTTGACAGGAGATAATTATTAAATTTCTATAACGTTTTTTCAGCATAAAAAATATGATCATTCAGTATTGAATTGAATCTATTGTAATAAGACCTTTGCAATAGAGATTTATTATGTCACAGGTATTATATTAAAGAAAAAATTTTATACTCCAGTGCTTTATAATTTTAAAATATAAACAAAATTTTGAAAAAAATATCGCTGCTAATTCTTTTTTTCATGAAAGTTTGCTCGAAGGAAGTTTCATTAATTTATCGATATAATATTAAATAAATGCAAGTACTTCTTATGACATGGTTTATTTCATTTTCTTTTACTAGAAATTGATAAATGTTCTTTGATAAGCTGCTGTCACATTCATTAGCTACAAAATCCATAAAGTAAAAAAAAATGTTATTTATGCAATTTATATAAATTTATTTATTATTATCTTTTATTGAAATTATATCATTGAATGTATCTTTATATTTTTTGGAATGGATAAATAAAAAAGAATATCAAACTTTGAAACTTTCTTTGTGTATGTTATTATCATCCAGATTTCCTTTATACTTTTTTAAATTCCTTTATTGCGGTTTTTTTTTTTTTTTTTTTTTTTTTGTAAATTTGGATGTACATTTTTCAAAAAATATTTTCTAAAATCATTAATAGTATATGCTCTCATCAATTCTCTTTGATCTGCAAATTTTTTAACAGGTTTAATAAAAACAAAATTTTAACTCCCTTTTTTTTCTTTTCATTCTATATATTCTTTGATAAACGGATAGCATCTCTGTGTTACATTCATATATTCATATTTCTGCCATTTTCTAATTAATTAAATACTTCGTAATCGCTTTCTTCTTAAAAAAAATTTGAAAAATTCACTTTCTTGTATTGCTCACATCATATAATTTATGTTGTACCTTTTTCATCAAAAAGAGTTATTTCTTATAATACGAAAGGCTTTAGAGCGCAGTCAAGCTCAGGCAAATTTATTAAAGAATATTCAGAAAAATAATGAAAACAAAAAGTCTTTTTTTTTTTTAAAGTCACTTTTTGATGTTTTAACTGCACGAAAAACTTTTCTTCATTCACATACAATTAAAAATATTACAAAAATTGCAAGGAACTAACAAGAAAAAAACCGGTAAGTAGAATTTTAAATGTATCAATTATAAATTTTTTATGTATATTTAATTTTCTTTTCATATCATGATTATAATAGCTCAATTTTCTGGTAATACTTATTTTAAAGTTTTACAATATTACACTTTTTTTATCCCCTTGCTTTCGATAAGAGATTATTTAAAAAAAAATTTACATTAATCATTGTGAGTTCATTATTCATTATTTTTTTAATCAACTCTGCTATTTAATCTTTGATATCTTCAAAATTCATTATTGTAAATATTATAGAACTTATTTTATTAATTCTTTTCAAATTCGTTGCTAGTTGACAACCCAATTTCGAATAAAAAATACAGTTTATTAATCATTAGCAGTCATTAGATTTTGAAATCTTTAAAATATAATATTAAAATATTAAGATGTAAACAATCTCGCGAAATTGTTAAATTATCCGAAATTCCAGTTTTCTAATTTATTGGATCACCATAAATATAGAAGCATTAATGCTAAGTAAAGCGATTAAATAAAGACATTTTACAATCATTATTCAAATTTTAAATATTTAGATATTTCTAGAATTACTAACTTGGTTTATTTTCTTACTTTTCATTTATATCGCCTCATAATTTGACATTAAAATTCGGCATTAAAAATATTTTTGGACAAATTCTTTACATTCAATTTTATTATTCAAATATTAGATTAGTACAACCATGTTGCTTATAATAATTCTAGAAAATTATAAGCAACATACACTATATTATTAAAATGTCAATGAGCAATGTCAAAGTCATTCTATTAGAAGAGAAATCAAATAGTTAAATAATTTTCAAAGCCCACATAAGTAATATAGTATCCCACATAAGATCACCTAGTTTAATTATTATGGTTCGTTAAATTACTCCACGCAAGCAAACCTAATTTAAATATTATGGCTCGTTTATTATACCACGCAAGATTACCTAGTTTAGTTATTAGAATTAACTCAAACTTACCTGGGCCAAGCCCATCATAAGTAAAATCCGGGACTAGAAGGGTCTGCGTATCAACAACCAGAACTGGTCCGGAAGATACACCATGTTCGAAAGTGGGTATACGGCCTATTTCCGAAGGTCGTGGGATCACTAATCCATTCGGGATGGTGATTTCGCCAAAATTAGCCTAGGGAAGAAGGAAGACATAAGATGAAAAACAGTTCAGCATGTTTTGCGTTTGTGGATGAAAACATTTCATAAAATATAAGGAAGTTTATATATAGTAAATAATTTTTACATCCTGTTTACAACTTTATGGTTTTAAAAAATAAAATTTTATTATGCTATCTCAACAATGAAATGCGATTTCAAAAATAGGCTTATTTTTTTTTATCTTCTTCAATACTTACATAAAGAAAATTTATAATGATACAATTTTTTACAAAATAAACCAGTGACAGTGTATTCCTCTCGACATACTCGTATGTGTAAACACTTTGACATATTTGTTGGCTGATTTTGGTTCATTTTGTTATCTTTGTAGTGCAAGGTAGGATATATATATATATATATATATTCTTTTATCGATGTGGTCAAAGATCTGAGATGTAATAGTTTTGGTATTCTGGCAATAAACAAAATTTTAATAATCTATCTCATTTGCATTTACGAATTATCACAATATGCGCACATATCTATTTTTTTTTATCCATGTAGATACA
Organism: Argiope aurantia; assembly: GCA_026543865.1. Lineage (NCBI taxonomy): Eukaryota > Metazoa > Arthropoda > Arachnida > Araneae > Araneidae > Argiope > Argiope aurantia. The sequence goes on along the minus strand of JAPMOR010037464.1, from coordinate 69,629 downwards.
GCCTGCGTGTAGGAAACACTCGATAGTTGATCAATAACTGGCGATTTTTTTTTCAAAAATGTGGTACTGCTATTCTTATAAAAGGGACTATTATCCAAATTTTAATTATTTTCTTCCTTTTTTGAAGTTATTATGACTTATTTTTATATAAAAAGGGGTAACTATTCAGTTTACTTTTTTATGGACTTTTTAATATATGAAACAGCTTTAATTTGCTAAAAAAATGCAGAATTTTAGTGTTTTAGTTCGAATTTTGGGGCATCATATTCAAAGATGGACATTTGACGCAAGCCTTTAAAAGTTGATAATGTTATTTATAAGATGAGGAAATGGAAACAATCGTAAAGATAAAAGTGATTGAAAATATTCTTTGGAAATTTTTTCATCATTTTCTCTTTACATTCATTTAACAATCAAAACCGTATCTGCCTATGCCGTGTACCTATGAATCAGGCATTAAATAAAATAATATAATATTATGAAAAATGACAATGGAAAAATATTCAAATTACTTCAAATAGGATTAATTACTTATAATATGAATAAACGTAAGAATATTTTTACAAAATATATACCAAGAAATAATGAATAATAGGATAAAGGAGAAAAAAACAATAAAAAAGCTACTTAATTTCTTTTAAACTAACATGCAAGACATCTGAATATTTATAAATAAAAAAAAATCCAATTACATTGGTCCTATTGTGAATAAATAACTAATTCTATGTTAATCATAAAAGCTCCAATCTATCTTAGACGCTCTACTTTCTTAATATATTATGTAAACCAATTAGTTATTAACATTATTGTCAGCAATTAATTGAAATGCTACTTGATAAATGATATCTAGGAAACTAATTACTTCTCTAAATCAATAGTAAAATCTAATAGCCACAGCATAAAAAATGTATCAGAACGTGATAAACTAATTAAACGTTTAATTACTTCGCAATTAAAATGCGAAGTCCGCATAAACGTTGGTCCTTATTTTAAGGTCAACCCCATAAGCACTAAGGACACTGAAACACGTGCAATTGCCATGAGATTCTTTACTGCCCCTTTAATTGACATAATACGAGCAGTCAAGCCTTCGTTTCCGTTAGCGTCTCTGAAAATAATACTTAACACACGCCATGACCTAGACCTTTGGAATTCCTTTGGGTAAACGACCTACATCTCGCCTGTTTGACCTACTCGTTGAAAAATGGCTTTGGTAGCTAAAAATATGACGTTATCTCATATTTTAAATTGTTTAGAAGAAAGCTTTGGTTTTCTTTGATACAAGGTCATGAGATAGTACGCGTGAGGAGGAAGAATAACAAACTAAACATTATGGTTTAGTATTTATATTAAAATAATTGTAAACTATGAGTGTGATCTGATTCGACTTTTGCAGTTTGTCCCAGATCATTATTAGTGGAAAAATAGTTCATTTTTATTCAGTAGGAATATTTATTGCTGAGAAATCAAATCAGACCAGAATACAAACATTTATTTGACTTATATATAAAATGATTACAAATTTTTAATGTCAAACATTAACAAAAAGTCAATACAGGATATTGAAAACCAACAATATTAGACGAACTAAAGACTGATTTTGTTCATTCTTATTTCTTTTTAAAACTAACAAGATTTGGTAATTTGAGAATAATAAAAATATTAATAATAAAAAAAACAATTTAAGGCACAAAAAAAACACCTTTTTTTTTTCAGAAATTGTTTTATTATTGTTGATTTTCATATGTTTTAAAAAGAATTGCCATTATTTACATACGTTTTAAGAATTAAATTGCATTTCTTGTCTCCATTTTCAGTTCAAATAGCTGCGAAAAATAATATTAAGCTTATTAATTTGTTTTTAGACTTACGTATTATAATGGAAAATTAGGTCATAATGGGATGATTTAAATAAAGTTACTTGTTAAAACATTTTACTTAGTTCATATAATATGTCATTCCAAAAACGATTTTAATACATGCGAGTCTTTAAACTGTTTGTCAGGTTTACTGCATTTCTTAAGTATTTGTTGGATTGTATTAAATTATGCATTTTTAAAAATTGTAATAATAGTCATCAATATATGAAAAGATTATTAGACCAAATTTACTAAATGTGATATATATATATTCTAGAATGCGAGAATGTGCATTACAGAAAGGTTTCTTTGAAATTTTAATTAATTAAAAAATAACAGAAACTGAAGTTTTCCAATGAAAACATTCCAAAACATTATGAAACGAATTTGATTTTACACTATTTTAAAATGTAAAAAACATCAGCGATACAAATTTAATTGTTAGGCAATTTTCCTTGAATTTTGATAACTTTAGAAAATTATGTTTCCAAGGTTTTCCATAGCAAATTTGTCATTAATATTTTGAAATTAAAACCTCTTTTATTGTTCATCCTTGCATTAAATTTAAACATCTTGCATATTTCCATCAAATTATTCATAGTTTAATTTTATTCCATTATTGAAAACTGAGGGAAAAAGATTTTGCTAATTATCCATGTAATTTGGAAGAGGAATCACAAATTCAAAAAAGCCATTACCGCACTTGCAATTTGAAATAGATTGCACGGTCACTTAAATTTTTAATGTCATCGGATTTGATTTAATACGGAAAACTTCTTCTTCTTTAAAAGAATCTTTACTATCATAATTTAATATAAATTAAATGCAATCAATATTTACTGTCTGACTTGCTGGGTATTAAAAACATTAACTGCCAAAAATACAGGCAGAATAAATAAATTTGACTTAATGAATTTAATGCAGTAACTTTAGCAACTGGTTCTTTCAATATATTCAGCCTTTTATGAGATTTACGTGGAAGTATTGACCATCCTGCATCAATTCATTGATCAGATATCATCAGTTCAGATCTCCATCGTGTTTAAAGACTTAAACGATAACAAATTTAAAAGGTCGAAATTATGAGATGTGTACTTAGAGGACCACAAAACGGATACAAATTTAATCATTTAAGTGTTAGTCAGGTGTTCGAAACGCCTGCACCCTAAATGCTTGTAGGTATATATTTACATCAGGCAGAAAAAAAATTTAAAGAAGTTGTATAAATATAATGAAATTCGATTGTTTTAAAATTTGAATTCGATACACTGTGAAGCATAATTCAACACTCTAGCTAAGAGATGAGATAGATAGTGAGAGGAATATGATTAAATTCCTCTCCTCAAAAAGCATGAAAAAATCAGAAGTGATAAAATGGCTAATCATGCATTGGAACTATATGACTCTTAAAAGTATATTTAACAGAACATAAGTAAAAAAAATTATTTATAACTTACATCCTTTATATTTTAGCATGTTATGTTTTAACAGGTTTAATTGTTAGCATTGCCCTATCAATGATTCTACACATTTCATGCATAGTGTAAGTTAGTAGAATTGTTCCGAAACTAATTTTTAAAAAAAAATTAAAATCTATTTTCTATTTCGAAATATTTACTAAGAAGTGTTAAATGAAAAAAAAATCAGATGTTCAACATCAGGCACTTTTTTAGTCCTGGAACGAGAAAGTTAAAACGAATAAATTTAAGAGACAGACCAAGAATCTAAAATTTGGACTTTGCCAATTTCGAACTGACCAAGATGTATGGTTAATTCGTATTTATTAAGAAAATATTTGAAAAAAGCATTCATTTTGCTTATACTTAAATTAAATATTTTATTAGAATTTTTTTAATTATATATGTTTTAATGTCTAATATTTTTTTAAAAAATGTATTCCCATTTAAGCAAGAAATACCATTCAAATTCTGGACCAATTCTGGAATTGTGCTGTATTTTAACTTAAGTTAATCTGAAAAAGAATGTGAAATTTATTCATCTCAACTTTTTTGACTTTAGTTATTAGCATTGTAATGTAAGCGACATATATTTTAGAATATATTAAACATAGAAAAAAAGCAATGAAACATCTCAGTTGTATATGTCCGACAAAACTTGTGTCTCATTATTTCTTTCAGATAAACATAAATTATGAATAAAATGCTTATTTATAATGGTAAAATCTTCATTTGCCAAGTTTATTATTGAAGATTTAAAATTTCAAGCATTTTAATTTCTAATCAAAATATTCTTTACAATCAATCATTCAAGAAGAGTGAACAGTGATCTTATAAACATTAATGACGAATTCCTCTCAACTTTTCTTTAATATGCTTACTGTCAAACTTTGACATTTCAAAGCATTACATTCCTTTACAGTCATTCATCATTTTAAGAAATGAAGAAGCATGTTCTTAAAATGGAACTTTAAAGTTCCAGCATAGTGCGAAGATGCAGAGAAAAAAAAACTACTGTCTGTTACGGCCCATAAAACTGCCATTTCACATAATCGTAAAAGTTAAGTACAATCGTAAAGCCCAACAGGAAAAGACATGGAACGCTGAGCTTCCTCAAACGTCTTTTCAGGCACGTATCACTTAGCAAAATCATCAAGGCAGTTCCACTTTTACGTCGAGGATCAGACCCACCTTAGAGGCTGTTCATCGCACTCTACCATAGACAAGAAGAAAAAAAATCTGTTCTGCGATTCAGGAAAGGAAGTGACCTCGTTTGCCCATTTGCTGGTACTCTAATGATGGCTCGAGGTATTCTTTCATTCATTTCGTTTCAATCCAATATTCTCTTAAATGAAGATCGTAAAAATTGATTAAATGGAAAGTTAAATTATGTAATCCTGGGAGTATGTAGTACGGGCGACTGGGAGTTTATCGTCTTTTCTTTCATTCTTCTTGCTCATGGCGGAAAAGTTATCAAAGAGTTTTCACGGAAACGGCGATTCAAATTCGGTAGGAAAATTACTAGATGTTGAGCTTCAGAAGTGAATGAAAATTGTTGCCACTCGAGCGTAGGATGCAATGGAAATGAGCTTTAATTTCCTATGCACCCATTCACAACTATTCATTCCATTGTGTTTGATGATGTGTTAGGTCAATTTGTGATATCTACTGCGATGTTAAATGGCCCCTTTCCAGCATTTATCTGTTCTCCTGGAAGATATAGCGATAAAGATCACTATGTCTTTCTTTGCAATGATTGTTTACTACGAAATATTATAAGAAAGAGGGGCTCACGATAAAGATAGTTCAGATATCTATGTAAAACTGCAAATTTCAAAAGAAACCTTACAATGCATATATGCCAAACAATGAAAGGAAAGTGGCTTATGTTGAAAATTAGGTGCTTTTATTGCGGGATATTTCAAGAAAAACAAAGCAATAAAATGAATCCTCAATGTGAAAATTTATTGTATTGTAGTGATATTTATCCTATATTATAATCCCAGCTCATCAACATATTGAATATTCAACTTTTATTATTCATGTTTGCGGAAATTACCGGTATAATTTATTGTATTGTAGTGACATTTATCCTATATTAAAATCCCATCTCAACAAACTATATTGAATATTCAACTTTTATTATTCATGTTTGCGGAAATTACCGGTATAATTACCACCCGTAAAAGTCATTTTAAAGAGTGTATAAGTTAGAAAGGGTTAAAAAAGTCATTTTGCTTATCTAAGGATTTATTTCAATGAATGTATTTATATTGTATGTACTGATAGCAATGTAGTTCATTAGTGCTGAATGAAAAGTTACCAAATCTTCTAAAAATTCAGAAAGTATCTTTGATGTATTGGAGTTTAATAAATCTCTGATCAATATCTAATTCAATAGTGAAATTACTATATTCATGAAGCTACTAAGATTCCATTACTGAAAAACTATATTATTTTTATGACATTCTGCAAATTATGATTTTTTAGAGGATTGATTCATTTACCTAATTTATTTATTTAAACTTGTAAACTGGACTATTTATTTTTAAACTAAAAATGACTTGACACTCTAATTCTTTTAATGCAGTGTTAGAATCAAGTATCAAACTGAAGAAGTATCAGAATTCATCATATGAATAACAAAAAATCATCCAAAAGTATTTTGCTTTTGGATCAGTTTGACTTTCATTTCAGAAAAGGATTAAAGAGGCTTTGCATCATTATAAGAATAATTAATCGCTATAATCAAGGAATTTTGATTTCTCAGGACAATTAGAAACTTTTAAGAGCCATTTTTGTAAAAAAATTGTTATTTAAAAAAATGCTAGCATTCATGGATATTGGCCCAAAATATGTAAAATGGGGAATTATGAATTTCTAATCGATGATGATTTACTTATTTGAGAACAAAATTATTAAACCTTTTTCAATAAAAAAAGGAACATTAAAAGGAAGAAAAATAATCAGATATTAGGGGGTATCTTGAAGAAATATATTATTACTTACGTTGAATTTTTTACACCAGACAGCTATCCACTTGATGTTTCGCAGAGTTTTCCCTGCTGGAAGTCTCAGAAGGATATCTTTGTTCCTGTATTCACCTAAAGGCACTTTCCTGAAATAATTTTCGAAATTTAATTCTTAGGGAATGAAAAATTAGTAAAAATTCCAGATCGTAATCTGCAGATTTTCTGCTGTTGAATAATAATTTTTCTATATTATATTTTTGAGCCGGCGTCCTGGCCTAGGGGTAGCGCGTCTTCCCCATGATCTAGACGTTCCGGGTACGAGTCCTGGTTCGGGCATGGTTGTTCTCTCTGTGAAGTGCGTGAAAGAGTTCCCCCCCCCCTGTACGATGGGATTTTGCAAGCGAGTGTGTATGCTACCTTCTTTTGAGCTAGAAGGCAGACTTCTGCTCTCGGGTGCTCAGGAATCTTTGCCCTCAGAAGCTTCTGCGCATGAACTTGGCTTAAAATAGTCGCTCGACAAAATATATACATTTATATTGCAATTTAAATGCATATTATTTATATAGGATACATTAATGAAATAAAGCCGAATTTTTAAGAAAATCTCAAATATAATTTAACAAGCATGCTTGTTTTTTTTCTGTTAATATCAAAATTTGGAAATCGAAAAGGGGAAGCAGTTGTTTTATTTTCGAAAAATTACTTTACAAAAGGGCATACATTTAAATTTTCCAAAAGAACAAATCCTTTACTATATTTACTTATTGAATATTATAGCTTTTATTAATCATAAAGTTTTTATTACTACTCCGTTGAAGCAGCATTTTTCTGTATAATTTTTATTTTATCCCTCACTAAATTTCATAAATTCAACTCAATCCATGAATGAATTATTTTCTTTTAAATTAATAGTTGTTTTATAAAATGACATTGTAATGTAAACAACGTGTAATTCTTACAAAACTTTATAGACCCGTGTAAAGCACAATCATCAACAAAAAATGTCTTAAAGAAATTTTTGAATACCGTTTTTTTCAATCATTCATTACTTTAAATCTTCTACACATTCTATATATCTATTTTTCATATACAATGCATCATTAATGTTCATTTATAAATTTTAAGAGCATATCGGAACAGTCGGAAACATACCATTTCTACTACAGAACATGGAGATTCTAAAGCAAAATCTAATCTCTACAGGGTGTCTTTTATCAATGCGCCAAATAAAATGACAAATATGATAAAGAATACAACATAGGTTTAATTGAATCGTATTTAATAGTAGAATAAACACCATTGTTACGTAACAACAAGAGAGGCGTGTACAGTTTTCCATGATACATCCTTTGAAAATTTATTTTTATTACATGAAAGGTCTGTTATTATCACTGGAAAATGTACGTCAATGTATCCTCATGCAGTGTACAAATGGAAATGCTATTATTACGCTTTGCCAAATATCTCATTAAACATATTTCATCTGATGCTTCTTATATATTTACTCAATTCTTTGATGAAGAGCATATTTACTCAATATATTCTTTGAATTTGTAATCCCATAAACATTTGTAATTGTTAAAATTTTAACGACCGTTTGATACACCCAATATAAATATAAATATGCTTGGATTTATTTAATTACTAGCCGCCTTTGGCGACCAGCCGGTTCGCCAGTATTACCGCTAGCTACAATTTTTAATTAAATATTTTAAGTAACTGGTCTCTTAATAGATTCTCAAACAAAACATTTTTAATCTTCAAATTTTGATAGTCATACCCAAACTTATACTGTTGTTTAGATCGTTTCGTTCCATTTAATATATATATATTTTGCTAATTTGTTGTCATTTTCGGAAAAACTTCAACTTTAATTTAAAGTGAAAATGATGAATTTGCAATTAATATAAAGATATTTTTTTAATAAAACCAAGCTTTTTATTTTATTTATCATCTTTATTGTTATTTATTTATTATTATTATTATTGAATATGAGTATTGCAAACCGAATCGCTCGGTATTTAAGTCTTATGTGAACTACAAAATATTTTTCATAATTTATGTAATATCTCAAAGAATAATTCAACAAAAATTTCTCAGATTCAGCATAAAATTCAGTTTTTAGTTTTGCTTTCAAAAGGACTGAAATGAAATCAATAAAAATATTTTGTTCCGGCCTATAAATATATTTCAAAAATTATGAAGTCTAAATTTAATGCAGTAAGATATCATATTCTGAGAAATATTCTAGACACACCAAATTTTAAATAAATGAATGAATGTTTCTATTTTCCACGATCAACTAAGACTTATTTATGAAGTTTTGAATGTTAAAAATTTGGAAAAACTCAACATTTTCATAATATTAGGCCATTTAACCTTGAGAAACCTGCGCGCTGATTGGCATATTTTCTTTGAAACGATCGATGGAAAATCTAAAATTATCCTTTTTTATTGAATAGTGATATTCAAATTTTCATAAATCAGTCAGTTTAAGTGATTGATTTAATTAATTGGAAATTAACTCTTTTTATTTAAAATATTAGTGCTTCAAGAACATTTTGTTAATCGTGATTTCCACAGCAAAAGCTTTATGTAAAATCAAAAAATCGTTATTTATTAGAGCATTCATTTAATCAAGTTACATAAAATTTAATCATTTTCCATTTAGACCATTTTAGCAGATCTGTGAGTTACTAAAGGTTTACAAATTAGCTGTGTGGCCCTGATTTGAATGGATATCCTGTTCATATTAAACAAAACTCGCCTTGAGATAAAACTGATTTATTGGATTAATAATATAGAGAGTGTAAAAGATCATAAAATAATTTTTCTTCAATTTTTTTTAAATAATATTTTATATTTGTTTCATTTCCTACAGACACGTGCCAAAAATTATATTTTTGCAGATTTCATTTCCTAAAAGATTTAATTTATTTTTAGTCGGAGCTTTAATCTATGTGATGGCAACACTTTGAAAAAAGCCAATTTTCCCACATGAATGCGAAACGTGCTTTTGCAGCTTAAATTTTATTTTTATTTTGTACGAAAAAAATGTTGAAAAATATAGTTAAAATATTTATTTAAAAATTCATTAAGAATAGAAATTTAATTTTAAGGTTAAAACATTGGTATCATTTAAAAGATAAATTTTTGATCTTTAACTTCATGTAAAAATCTTTTTTGTGTGGTAATATTTTCGGAAGTTATAGCAGAAACACGCCAAAATTTCGCTTACTTTTTAAATAAATAAAATTCTAATTAAAAATTCGAAAAAAATATCCCCCAGGTGCACATTCCCAAACCTCCAAGGTATACACGTGCCAAATTTGGTAGCTGTAGGTTGAATGGTCTTGCGTGTAGAGCGCCAACACACACACACACACGCACACGCACACACATACACATTGAGGTTTATTATAAGTATAGATTATTATATTTATAAGTACGTAAATGCAATCGGCTACTTAATAATAAAGTGAATTTGTTTTTTTTTATTTTTATGTGAGGGATTATTATTTGTAGAATTATTTACTCCAAATTCATTCTACAAATTTCTATAAGATTAAATACAAATTTTCAATGCGTTTTCTTATATCAGCTACACGAACTTCATAAAAAAGTTATTCGAGGAATTATACTTTCTTTAAATTATACTGTGGATAGCTTTATCAGTTTCTGGTAAAAGCACCTATGCCATATTCGAAATGCTTGAACAATTACCATGAATGATATTATTAATGTAACTTACTTTCCTTTTTCGTCTGGTATAATAAAGCCAGTTGTATCTGGCTTTGAAGAGGATCCAGCCCAAAAATAAGCATCTGAAATATATAAAAAATATTATATTATAGAATAGTTACAGAAAAAATTAATTTTCCAAAATATGATGGTTCTTTAAAACGAATCAAATAAAAATACTAAAAGAAATTGTACCAAGTAAAATCGTAAAAAAATTATTAAAAAATGACTAGAATATAACTTGCAATATTCATTATTCTGATCATGAGAAGAGTGTAAGAAAAAATTAGGTTTTATTTTAAAATTTGCATTAAGTTAAAAAAAAAACCATAAATTCTTATATAGCCGTAATTAGAAAACTTCAACGCTCAAATTCTTTACAGCAAAATTAAGCTGTTTATTTTAAAATGAAATGTAAGTATAAATAGTGAAATATAAAATATTTATAATGAAAATCTAATGTGAGCGAATTTAATCCTAATTAAGAATTGTAAAATGAATCACACTAAACAAATACCGTAAATGCCTAATACTATACAAATTAAAATTATTAATATATAAGTGGAATAATAATAAAAAAATAGAAGAATTAATAATACATAAGTAAAAAATTTACTAAGCGAAATGTTTTAGCATATTCATTCACTTCAATCTTTTGTACAAAGATAGTACTCACCAGGTCCTTGTCCATCATAGGAAAATCCTTTGATGTATATAGTTCTGTCGTCAACTGCGTACACTCTTCCGACTACATCATGGGCGAAAGTCTTGAAGGCCCCAATTTCACTGCCATAATATGGAGCACTTAAACTTCCACCGAAGACTGCCACAACTGTAAAAAAAAAACGAATCTTATTGAAAATATAAAAAAAAACAGTCATAATCAATGAAAAAATGAAAGTTGATGCACGTAGACGTTAAATGTTTTTTTTTTTGTCTTTAAATCGTAATTCATTTATAAAGAAAAGTGCACCGGAAAGATGGTTATTGTGATGGAGCTAATCCTTGATCATGCATATCAAATCAAGTCCACGAGACAACAGCTGAGGAATGATATTTATTTTTTTGACTCATAACCCTGATGGACAACAATAAATTTCTTGATATTTAAATGATATTTGATTAGAAATTGATCTGAATTCCTGTTTTTTCGTGGTTGAAAAAAAAATCAGTAACCTCACAACCAACTGCTTGACTTAATGGTGACATTTATTCAAGTAGAGATTTGGAACGGTTTTCTGATCAGTTCCATGTACTTTACGATATCATGAAATCTTTAAACCTATTCTATAAACTTCGAAACTCCTATGATCAGATTTATTTCATACAACAGTTATCAATAAATCGAAACAATTTTTTTAATTATTGTTTTCTCTCTTAAAAAATTGAGAGATTTTCATAATTATAGTATTTATCTTAATAGAAACTGTCAAAACGACAATATGAAGTCGAATAAAGAAAAATTGTATGTAAAAATGAGTAGATACAGATAAAAATTTAACGCTTCGTAGCAATAAGTATTTTTAATGAGTTACGTTTTAATAAACAATAAAGGCAAAGATAATACGCAATAAATAAAAAAATAAGCAATATTAAAGCATAAATAAGCAGTAATTTGATTTAAAACTTTCATAGTTTTAAAGCTGTATATTTTAAGGAACAAAAGATATATAGCACCTCGAATACAACTATATTTTAAAACTGAAAAATGAGTTAAGCAATATAAATGTGCTTTGTTGAACGTTGTTTTTTTTTAATATAATAAATATTATTTTGTATTTTTTCTTATATTGCCAAGTAAAATAAACCATGCTTAATGAAAAATTATGTTGTGACATTTTCAAGAAACAGAGATAATTTATAAATAAATCGCTATTTTTTATAGATCAAATTTAGAAACAGCTAAGAGAATTTCAAATTAAGGAGGATATTTTTTTCTATATGTTTACAAGAAATACAAAGAACAGAAATTGAATAATTTGAGTCTTCTAATTAATTTGTTCCACTGTATTTAACATACAATAGTTTCTTTTAAACTGTAGAATAAAAAATATTTTGCAAAATTTATTTTGACATTTAAATACGGTAGGAATTTTAAAAAAAAAAACATTCCATAAACGAAAGAAAAACAAAACCGAGAGCAACAGTCAAAATCAAATGCTTTATACAGCAGAGGAAATTAAGACTGCAGACATTTAATACAGCGAACAAAACTGATTTTCACAAATTTTCTTATGATTAAAAAATTTAAGAAATTTGAGCCTCTACTCTTTAATTTATTTCTTTATTTACTAACTCAGTACTCAGAATGTCAAACCGATTTAAGTTCATTAGTTTATGCGCTGAAATGAAGAATCAAAAATAAATTTTAAAATGCAGGACAGTTAAATAACTAAGCACTTTAATCAAGGAGATATTTTGAAGCTAAACAATCAAATTCTTTCTAACACATAAATACTCTCCTTGAAAATACCATAAAGCTGCTGTCATTAAAACTCCTACACGGATTTAATTTTCATCGAATTAAATTGTAAATCTCTAAACATTTTTAATCTAACAATGCTGAAACGAATTTTCTGCTAACTAAACATGACATTAAAGCTTCGTAACAGACAATATATTTTAAAAACAATAATTAAAAGGTTGAAGTAATAACTGTTGTTTTCGTCAAATTCTGCTTTTCATTTAATAAATCTTTCTCTATATAAAACAACAATTAAATTAATGAAATCAAATTTTAGAAATGATATTTATTTGATTTCCATTTTTTTTACCTGGAAAATAATCATTACATAATAAATGACTTGCTGTTTGCTCTAGTAAATGACAAGTCTCAAAACACTGAGATATTATTTTATTTATGTTCGCTATAAAATGCCTATTTTGAAATGAAATTTATTCAATTAAGTTCTCGCAATTGAAAGTTGATTACAAATGTCTGAATTATTTTAAATAATGTGCAAGCTTTCAAATTTATTTTATTCAATAATTGCAGTAATAGGGAATCTAAATGTTCAGTTATAAGACTTTCGAATTGATTGTTTTCAGTACATACGATAAAATAACTGCATATTTTCATGTATAGAACTGCAAAAATTAAATTTAATAAGTTCAGACAGACAGATGTAAAGATGTAAATAAATAAAATAAAAACTCTCTAATTTTACAATATGACATGATTCCAAATTTAACATATTGAGAATGTTTGCAAGCAGTTCAAAATGTAGTTGTATACTGAAGTTTAAGTTGAAATCTATAATAGTGGATTCAAGAAAAGGCGATAATATTTTAGAAACATATAAGCAAGAATGGAACTGTGATATTTCTAAAATGAAATTTTAAAAAAAAATTTCCGTATAAGTAATATCGATTATAAATTATATTTATTTCATATAAAATATTTAAAATATTATGCACTAAAGACAGGCTAAAAAATCAAATTCGAGTGTTTTCAATCTTGTAATGTAAAAGAATATCAGCATATTTTTTTAAAATAGGGAATAAATGTTTATTTTTTTAGAAACATTGATTCTATTTAATCTAAAGTTTCGTAAAACAGTACAAAACCTTGATAAATGTTTGTTTGACATATTTTATTTGTAATCGGCAGATGTTTTTTTACTCAACTCATTATGAATAAAAAAAGCAATTAAAATTTTTTTTAATGACTTCATTGCATAGCATATAATCAAAAAACATTTAAAACTGCATTATGTCCATTATATTATATGAATATAATGCAGTTATAAATGCTTAAAATATATTCATTATATTAAAGAAATGAAGATAAAATGAAGGATTATTTAATTAGGTGCACTGAAATATCCTTACATGGTTCCAACCGCTTCATCAATTTAATTTTCCGTAATTCCAAATTGTCACTGGTTAGTTAAAGTAGAAAGAGAATAGATATATCATTAAAACTATCAAAAAGTAGGCATGAGTAATTAACAAATAAAAATGTAGTTCACTAAAAGTAAAATAAATCACCGCATTTAGACTAATAAAAAGACTGAATTATAAGTAATCGATTGTAAACTTATAACTGAATGAAAATTCGAACTATATTAGAATTCCGTTATTTCCATTTTTTAAAATGTATACTTTTTATACAATATTGTTTTAATTGCTATCTATTTATTTAAAAATAGGTTTCTAAAGAAACATAAACAGAATGATAAGGGATGAGTAATGAAATTCAAAGGTATTCAGTAAATTTCTTATATATCTATTTCAAAAAAGAAAAAAATGTAGGTTTGATTAACTTTCACACGAAGGAAAAATTTTTCCACGAAATATTCAATTAAAATAATACTAATGAAAGAAAACTATACCTTCTTTCGAAGGCATTGAAAGATAAAATCAATGCTCTCTCTCAAGAGTCCATTGTGCTAATCATTCTCTTATACCTCATTAGCAATAAACATCCTTTTAACATATGATTTGAATGTAATAATAAAAATATTTACAAGGTAATTATGGAAAAGATAAATTAATTACTTTATAGAAATAAAATAATCATTTAAAGGTACATATACAAAAAATAAGTAAATAAAACCCTGTCTATTATAGTAAAATTTCCATCACCCTAGTTTATCCAGTTTTTTAATTATAATTTCGAGAAACTAATTTCTCGTTTGTATTTTGAGCAATTTATATCCTTTCATCAAGTATATTTTCAAATGATGCTTTCTATACGATATTTACTGAATAGGGAGATGGTTTCGAGATGAAGTCTTAATCATATATTTTTACCAGTCCGTAACCAAACTGCTAAACCTCTACTGGTGCAGAAAATGTAATGATTAATCAATATACTATTATAAACTAAGTGATTCTATTTGCTGGATCCACTTATCATATCAAAGGCAAAGTATTCATTCTCCATATGAAGCCATTTCACTTAGCCCTACTATATGAGATTTAAGGAATAAAGAATTAGGGTCTGTATTGAACCGAATTCTAATTATTTAACAGACCAACTTAAACTTCAATCCGAAAGACTCTTCTATTAATCTTTTGAATCTATACCGTGTTTAAGGAAAAATATAATTATTAATGCGGTGTTTCATCGTAAGTATTACTTTCGAAAATCAAGCACAAATTGTATTCATATTTTTTTCTATAAATCTTTTCGTATAATGCAGCTAATATATACCATTAGTGCTTATAATTACATAGAAATAACCAAGATTAATGTGTTAGGAAATGCCAAGAAAAATTGTATCAAAAAAATATTATCGAATCTTCTACCAGCCCTCAGGACATCATGCAAATGAATAAATGACATCGTTTTCAACTCGCTTTACGCATGGAGGTCGCATTGCAATCCTTTGGGCTGGCTCAACAGGTGGAGAAGTGAATGCCATTAATTATGTTCTGGGTATTCCATTTCATTCTTTGCCGGTAGCTTTTCTTAGAAATCTCGGATTAGATATGTAGCCCATCCTGTGGCCGAAGTGGGCCAAGTTCAGTCGGCGACCCACTCCGGACCTAAATGAGGACGGCGTACGTCACTTTTCGAAGATTCTCGGAATCCAACCTTGAACTTGGGAGGGCGCTGTAATCGACCGGACATTAGACTCATGTACGGAAAATTCACCTCAAAACAGGTTACACATTTTTCGGTGTTATTATCATTTCAGTTTGTCTAGAGCAGAAGGTTCATATAATTTGTCCACTTGCGGTCCCATTTTATCTACAGAAATATTCCTCGACCTTATTCATATTTGAAAATGTTTCCCGCCGCAATGATTTATAAAAATGGAAGATAGGATAGGGAAAATTAAATAATGGTAAAAAGAAAAGAAAATGTCGATACACATTTCTATAATTAAATTGAAATAATTTTCGATACTGCTTTTTTCACATTAATATTGTAAAATTTTACTTAATTTTAGAGGCTACATTTAGCCGACACCTATATGCATAAGCAACTGAACTGCATTCCCATAAAGTTGTTCAATATCCTGAATGCCGGACAACATTGTGAAATATAGTAGAAATATTGATAATAATTTTGTGCTAATTGAGATATATTGATAATAATTTTGTGCTAATTGAGTCGTTTGAAAAGTTAATTGTTTAGATATTTGCTATTCTTCTCAGCTTTGTATGCGTTTTATAAATATTAATTTCTATAATAAGTTCTAATAATTTCTATATTGAAACTGTATATACTAGAATATATATACTATCTATACTAGAATTTTTAGTCTGCTTTAAAAATTGAAATTAAAAAAAAATTGGAATTTGTTTAAGTACAAAACTGGAATAAAATAAAATTCAACAAAAGCTGTATAAAATTACATTCAGTTGAAGGAAATACAGAAGCAAAACTGGAATAAAAATTATATTCCGTAGAAGGAAATACAACAGCAAAATTGGAATACACTTTACTTTCTGTTGAAACTACAAGGAGACTAAAATATTGCAAATCGGAAGGAATTAAAAGACCAAGAGCATAATTTAGTACAGTTTCGAATAAATTCTCTTAATAACGTTAATTAAAGTAAAATAATTAAAAAAATACTTCTATTATATTAGCGTTGCAAACGTTTGTGGCAGAAGAAAGAATCTAGCAAATTCTATTTGGAATCGATGCATGCTTCTGAATTTTTGAGCAAATGGTAAATCAAAAGAGCAATTATATAGAAAACTGCAATCCAATATTGCAGTTGTAACCACCTCATCATCCTTAAATAGGTTATTTTGTCGATATCAAAAATTGTTTTTCATTTACAAATTCTCACATTTTTTGAAAAGAAGTTTCCTTTGACAAATTTTTTCATATGCCAATTACAGTTCGTTATAATTATTGTATTTGTTCGATAGAATCATTGAAACGACGTCAGCAACAATTTCGAACTGTTTGGGGAAGCAGAACATTGCTAAAAACTATTTCATAAAATTAAGCTTTTTTATTGAACAAAATGGATTCAAAAGAATGGTTTCAATGGAAGCTTCTGAAATATTTTCCGTGATTGTTCAAAAGATATCTACTAAGAATTCCATCTTCACAACACACGCCGATCCAATCTACTAAGAAGTGCAGATGATTTCTATGAAGCTTAACGATCGTGTAGCAGCACGACCGTTGACCACGAACGAACATTGCTATTAAGGTAAAAAAACTTTGGCATGCTTATTGTTTTGACCCTGCCTTTTATATTTCGGAATGTATGTCAAGGGTTTAGGGTGAATTTTAGATCGGACAGTTAGACTACTTTTAGAATATCTTGAGCTTTTGCAGAAAATATATAAAAGTGATTTATTTAAAAATTTTAATTCGCCCTTTTTGCTAAGAAATGAAAATTTTAAACTTGTTTGTAAAATAAAATGCTAAGAAATAAACTGAACACAAAAGGAAATACAAAGTAAATAATTTTCTAAAAAAAACGTGTTCTACAAATCATAAGAAGTAATAATTTGCATTGATTGAATAGAATTATGGAAATGAAAAATGTAACTGTAAAAATATTGCTTTTTAATAAAAGAATTTGATTTGAAAATTGATTTTCATTTTAAAAACTGTTAAATTAATACTTCTCTCATAAGAATTGTAAAACTTCAAGCAATATATTTAAAATTATTAAAAAAAACCAGAACTTAAAAAATTACTAATTTATTTTTCATGTAAGTATGAAATTAATGTTACATTTTTAATTTCGTTGTTTTCTTTTTCACATTTTAATTCCTTAAATTTCACGATGGGAATCCAAAATTGCTTCTTTTTGTTATATTAAACAAATTTATCCTTAGTTCCTTTTAACAAAAACTAAGGCACAATGCATAAATATTTTTTCAAGATAATGCTCCTTTATTTTTTTAAATTTTTATTTTTAACTACATAGATTAAATTCGCATCATTTCACCACTATGAATATTTACCTATACCAATAGCTCTATAATAAAGTGCGGTCCGAGGATCTGAGAAATATACTATTTATATTTAAACTAAGGAGAAAGGAAAAAGAGCTTTATATTCATTGACATAGATTCATTATTGTTTTAGTTACCATTATTCGGATATTTTTCACAGAAGCTTTCAGTAACTTTCCTTTTTTTATGTATAAAATCTTTCGATATGTCAAATACCTTTTTCAAATATGGAAAAAAAATTATGGTTTGCTTTTTTTTAATGCATTTTCCTCCCAATGAATTACATTCTGTTTTGGATATTTTATGCGCAATTAAAGTAATGATTTTATTATTTTTTATATGCTTCAAAATTCAACAAATCTCAGAATGAAAATATGATCTTATAAATCTCAGTTTAAAAAAAAAACCTCTATGAAAGTGAGTGGTATATTATAATTAAAAATTATTACAATTTTATGCTCCTTTAATGTGGACAACTTCTTAAATTACTTTTGCTTAAGAACTAGAACATCATCTATCATCTTACTTTAAATAATTAAAACTAGCCGGAATTAGAAACCTTCCACCCATTTATATGGTTGCATGATAAATATAGATTTTGAACAATCTTTTTTTCCGCACGATATCATTTGATGATGATGTCCGTTAGTTGACAGACCGGAACAGAAAAGAATCAGTGATTCAGAACGGAGGGTTGCGTGATAGCAGTGTTGTGTTCCGTGTATCATCTGTTGAGTTGTTTACAAGCTGCACTTGCCAGACACATGCCTATAATTCGCTTTGCTTATCTTCGTTTCTTAATTGCGATAGTAAAAATTGTCTGGAAACTTGATTCTGTGTCGCGTCTTGTGCGGTATTTTGACTGCATTTTACGGGAGTTTAATTGCAAGGATTTAATTTTATAAGACATGCCTATTTTTTTGCTTCATCATGTAATTAATCAGATTTATTTAGCTTTTTAAAAATATTACACATTTTTAAAATTATGTCTGTAAAAAAGCACGGAAATTTCTGTTAATTAATTCAGAATATCTCAAGCATATTTTTTTAATAAGATGAAGTCTTTCCAAATGGATCAATAAAAGAAAATTGCAATCTCTATAATTATGCTGATAATTGATTAAAATGTATTTTCTAGCTGGGTGTCTTTTGAAAATTATTGTTCCAAGACGGAAAACGATGTCTATTTAATTTAAAATTTCCTAATATATGTTTTTACAATTGTGTTTTATTTTGATTTATATAATCATGCTGTAGATATTTTTGTAGAAGAACTGACTCAATGATTTTGTGTCTATTTGAAAAATTTATTAACAGATGAATCATTTTAAATCTAAGTCTTTTATGGCTACAGAGGGATTTCTACTCAGGGACCTGTTGTGTCTTGCTTATTTTGGGTCAATCCTGCACGTAAAACTTGTTCTTGGAAAGAAAAAAAAATTAATATTTAATAAAACAGTAAAAAAAATAATAATAATAATTGAACAGAACATTTTTGCATTTCTGTCATCTAGCCATCTAAAACAAAATTTTAAAATATTTGTTCAACTTTAAATATGTATATGAAGGCAGTCTATAAAGAAGATCAAGAATTGACTTTGGAATAATCATCTTACATAAATCATTTAGACAAATTAATTCACGAATTTATACCGGAAAGATTGATCATTAGATCCTTCTCCAAATTCTTGAAAATAGATCTCAAAACATTAATAAATCAAATATTTCAGTGAAATAATAAATTAAAGAATGGTATTTTCTTTAGAAATGGTAAAGACGATCAATTTTCTAATAGAAAAATCTATTAAATAAATCAATAATTATTATTATTTAACACCTTTAAATTAAAATTTCTATAAAATAATTGATGGAAACCTTTTCAAATAAAAAGAAGTGTCCTGATTCATTAGATTTAGAAAAGCGATTTTATGTACCTAACGATGTCTCTATTTTCAAGCTGTTCGAAAAAAAAATACTGAATTCTTGTAATAAAACTTATTTTTTTCTGAGAATATCAATGAAGAAACATAAACTATTAATGTTTAAATAGTCTCTTTAAACATTTTCTGTTTTATGCCGCGAATTTAAGTTATTTTACGTACAAATATGCAGCTATATTTATTTTTCGAAAAAAAACAAAAAAATATTATAGACGAATATATGGTTTCTGAACCGTATTTGGTGTTTTTTACCAAAAGTTAAAATTTTAATTAAGTTAAGGATTTAAAATCCGGAATTTAAAAAATTATTTAATATGACTTATATAGAAGTTACTGTCCAATAATTGAGACTTTAAAACTAAACAAGGAGTATTACATAAAAAAACAAATATTATATATAACACACGTATTATAATATTAATAGGTACGTTTTTATTTAACAACATAAATAAATTTTAAAAAGCTATTGCTCTTATCGGATTTCATTTTGCCATATCAAAATTATAAGTTTAAGAAGTAGAAAAAGACATTTTGCTTGTAGAAGATATACAAAGTATCTAATCTTTATCCCAGATACATAAATGTAATACCATGATGAAAGATCAGAAAGTAAAGTATGGATGTTTCGGATACCAATCCATGAAGAATGCCATTATAACAATAATTTTGCTTACATCTCACACATTTAAAAGCAGAAATAAATGATTGAGTTGGTAATTGGTGAATAATAAAAATCAATGTATTGGAAGTCATTGACCCTTGCTATTACTGCACAAATGTACCAAAGTTATTTTGTACCTCTAGACTAACTTTATCTTAACAATTATTCTTTCCTTTGATGATGTTTTACTTCGATTGAAACTTCATGACTATCAAGAAAAAAATGGTGTATTTTCAGCAATTTCTAACCAACAAAGTATTTCTGCAGGCAATTTTGCGAATGCGAAATATATTTGTTGCACTCATTTAATTTGAACCAATGTTAGAATATCAATTATACCTGGTTTTGTTGTTTAGCTTCTGTCAGTTTGTTGCTGTGAAAAGTATTCCAAAAAATTCGTATGCCAAAGAAATTTAAAAAGCCAAAGAAAGAGTAGCGAATAATCTTCACATATGAAAGAGGAAGTCAAAGAATAAATCGTAAAATTTCGAATAGGTTAATTTTACATCAACAACCAAGAGTAGAAATAAAAAATAATGAACAATGTAAAATTTTCTTTAATTTAAAATTAAATTATTTCAGGTTTTTTTTATTCTTTCAATAAATTAAGTTTTCAAGAAAAAATGCTAAAAAACGATGTAATCTTGCAATGGATATCAACCGAAATGAAGAAACGGGGCGCCTTATGAGACATAGAACAATTTTATAAATATTAAATGTTCAACAAGTTGAATCAAACATTGCTCCGAACAAATATTGAGACTCTTTTTTTTAAAAAAAAAATTAACGTCTCTATTTATAAAGTGGTCAAAAATTTAACATAATATTATTACTATTATAATAATTATTATATTATTTTTATATTCTTTATTGTATAATTGATATTTATTGTATTTCCCTATTATGGTTAAACTTGTTTAAATTATATATAGATATTTTCGTTTGTTTAAATTATATTTGACTCATTTTTTTTTACGGAAGGTTTGTTTTGTCGAACGATATTATGTAGAGCGCGTGATGCATTGATGACGCACGCAAGCTCACCCAAGGTCACTGCATATACCAAAAAAAACACTTATATGAATGATAAATTTACTATTTTTTTTAAAAAACAACATGTTTTACAGATGTGTTTCCGCTATTTTTTTGAAATTAATCCGAGCTTGACAATATTTAGAATTTCTATTTAACACACATCTTAAATTTTTTTGAACACGCATACTAGTGATTGTTCGCTTCTAAATGCTAATCCTTTTTGTGTGAGTTTTTATTTTTTTAGGCAAAGAAGTTTGAGCTGAATGTGGAAAGAAAATGTCAATATTGCTTTCATAATCAGGAGCTGAGCTGCCAATAGGTGGGATTAGTTGAAGAACAGTTTCTGGAAAAATAATATTATAACAATTATATTGCACTATCTTCTCTTTTGGATAATAGATGGCGTTGTCTGATTAGGTATGTATCTCATAGGGCATTGCTATTGTAAATAATGAGATGAGATGCTGTTCTGTTTAAGTGTGGTCGTGTTAATGTTGTCTGTTCTTTCGTGTTTGTGTTTGTGTTTGTTTTGTGTGAAATGTAATCATTAAAGAAATGCTCCCGAAAACGTACGTTCTCTTGCTTCCATTGCACGGATCATAATGATCTTCACTCCACCATAATATGATTTTACATTTTTACCGAATGTAAGAAGCAAAAATTCCATAACCGACAGTAAAAATAAAAATGTGTGAAAGAAGCGTAAAGTTATAAATCGTTCCGAATAATGTTATTTAAATAATAATGAGTTATTGAATTTTATAATTTAAAATAATATAATATAAATAACATTTCAAAATGTTTCAAATAATAAATAAAATACAAAATAATTTAAGATATATCACCAATTTTTAACTGTCTGAATGTAAAAAAAACTTGTTATTAAATCTTTCTGTGAATGCATAATTAACTTTAAAGTATATATTTGTAACACAACAATAAGCGAATGCTTTCAAAAAATTTTTTCTCTGAAAACAACTTATTTAACCATTTAAATTCAAGGAATACAAATATAGAAAATACAAATATAGAAAAAATAATTTTAAGCATGTTTATAAATCTTCTGTTAATTAGTTAGATGTGTTTAAGTTCGGTTGGCTGCATTTTCTTGCAACAGTTTTGGTTTGCGGAAGTCTTATACAGTGAAAAGTGGGCAACTAATCACTGGAGGCTTTGAGTATTCTTCTGTCAAAGGAAAACGAATTAAGACAAAGGTTTGACTTCCTTTTCTCACAGACACATGACTGAAATAAAAAATATAAAAAAAATCACTTCCTTGTTGTTAATAGCAATGTTCAGAGCTCTGAATCCTATCAGAATTATCTGACAAACTCCAAATCATTGTTCTAAATTAAGAAGTTTGGAATTTATCTTCTAAGTTCGAAAAGGTCAGCAGAGGATTTCCGTGAAAATACATCATCGTTACTATTTTAGATAATATTTGGAATGGACAATGGATTTGAGATTAAACAATTGAAGTCTTGATAATAATCGTTTACAAAATATTTCTAGGCATTTATGCTAGATGCTGAGGATTTTCAATGTTTATGGGTACTTAATTATCTCAGAAAAATGTAGGGTGTTTACTTTAATCGTAGTTTAATCTTAAATTTCAATTTTTAGAAGTAGATATATACTTCCAGCTGGAAAAAAGTTTGTAAATGATATTGAAAATTACATTTTATGTTGTCTCAATCAATATTTTTGTTGCTGAATCATTAAGAAATTTAAAATTTTATACAATTCGAAGTGTAAGTCAATTTTTTTTAAAGTCATATATAAGTCATTTTGAATAAAATACAATAACTAAAATATGATTTATGCTGTGGCCAATGCACACTGAGGTATGAAGATTTGAATTTCATTGTTTTAAGTCAATCAACGAGAAAAAGATTGAAGATTTTCAAGAAAATACTGCCTTTTGATTGGCGGATATTCCTGAAGGCGATAAGTGAAACTGTCTAAAATTATCTGATATTCACAACTTTAACTGGTGGCCCATTTTAACTGCAGAAATGTCTTTTTTTTAAAAAATATTGATATATCTCGATTATTTTATGTATTAATTACCTCCCATAAACATTCGATGCATTGATGGTACATCACTTAAATTAGAGGAAAATGTTTAGAACGTTTTTTATTGTTAAACTCCGTTAGAAAAAAAACTATTGTTTCTTATGCCTATCAACTCTTTATATACATAATTGATTTAATTACAATTTTAAATTGTATTTTTACTTCCTAGATGAATTTTTATATAAAATAACTTTTTAAAATCAATTTTAATGATTTAATATTTTTTGAGAGTTAAATAAATTTCTTTTTTATTAATTATTAAAATAATTTAATATCAACCTTTAGTTTTCATCTGTTGTAACAACTTGCTGTTGTGACTACTGTTAAAAACGCAACCGTATTACAAAGCTACAGTCGTTTAAGAGAGGTATTTTTATGTCACAGTCAAGATAGAAAAGATTAACAAAGATCTGCTAAGTAAGTCAAAAGTGTTTCCAGTTTTCTTAAATAGTTTTCTAATATGCATAATAAGCGTAGAGCAATTTGCATTAACAGAAAATTCAACAAACATTTGCATTAAATAAGAGCTGCTGGAAAAAAATCTTGTAAAAATTAGCTAATTAGTAAATCAAATAATTATTAATTTAAAAATAAAGAATATTTAATGATTTTGCCTGCAAAGTTATTTGTTCATTTACATTTTTGAATCACCTAGAATAAAAATACATTTTCATTTGTTGCTCCAGGTTTCAGAAAACACAATTTTAAACAATTTTTTCTAAGCCATATAGACATAATTTAATAATCTATTTATTTCTTATAAATCTTGTATTCCATCAGAAAATTGATAAAGTAATAAAAATTGTATTTATTATAAAATACCAATATAAATCATTTGAACTTAAATGATTTTTATTCATTCTTGGCCATGTTTGTTTGATGTTCAATTTAGGGATTCTTTTCAGATAATTATAAATTAAGAGCATATTTATTCCTGGCGCGTTTTTTTCTCTAATATTCTATTTTATCAGTTCATAAAAAATAAAGAAAACTCAAATTAATATTATCTTATATAAATGTGATGATTACAAGTCAATGTTAATATTGCACTTCATTTTATATTTTGGAAATAAATATCAAATGTGTATTTAAAATACAGTTTTCCATAATAATCTTTAACTTAAGACACGACGAATTTACAACTTATTTTTTTTAAAGAAAAGATCAGTAAGTGTAAGACCGAAGAAGTAAAACCAGTAATTGATACGTCAAAAAATGTAAAATCGAAGATGATAGATGAATGATAGAAAACGATAATCGGAAATCGATGAACGATGGAAAACGATTTCGCAAAGAATGAAATCAGGATGATTTCTCTTCTCTGTTGATATTTTACTTCCTCATAATTTTAAAGACAAATTATCAAAAATTTTATCTTCGTTAATATATTACTCTAAAAACTCTCACGATAATATATCGAAAAAACAATGGAGACCTTCTGTGCAAAAGGTTTAACAATCTCTATTGTTTGAAAAAAAGAGGCCAATGAATTTGCTTCTATTCAAAGGTTTTTTTCATTCAATTTAATAGGTCATTCAACACTTCCGCAGAAAAAAAATTAATGATATGTTTGCTTTCACAAAACATAACTTTTCCTTGTTATTATCCGAATTATTTTTAATTGTTACACAGGTGTTATTTCAACCGTATTTTAATCAATTTCTTTCAACAACACATTTATTATTCTTTTTTTTTCTCCGAGTAAATAAATTAGAATGAATTATTCATTTTTAGTCATTCTAATCGGAAGAATAATTACACGTCGGAAGGAAAAAGAAAATAAATAAGCAAACTCTACTCGATATCCGTCGAGGAAAATTATGGGCAACAATCATAGTACATTGAACTGTTTTTATTTGAGATCTAATTTGGAAGCATTTATAAATATAATTTGAGGATGTATTTGATAGGAATTCGCTTATCTTTATGTTGATGCTTTTATTACAAGATACCGATTACTTAAATCGTTTGATACCGATTGTTAAATTGCTAATTATTACTTTTGGAGTAATTGAAAATATAATTGTACCAAGTTTTGTTTATAATAGCTTTTTTAAGACAATAAGTTCTGATAAACAAAAAAGGGCCTCTGAGCAACTAAAAGAACAACATTTGAACAAATATAAATCAGACAGCATTTGATTATTTTCAAATTTTAAGTTAAGCATATTTTTACAGTTTCTATTCAGTTCTCGTTACATTAGAAAATAAGTGCTTTTAATTTTAACGAATAATTCAGTAGTCTAAAAAATTGAATCCATAAGATTATGCTAAACTTTAAGCTTAATATGATTTAGAAATATTATTTTTAATAAACAAATGTTTAATATATGAAATGCTTAGTAAAATAATTTGTTCAATAAATTGCGAAAAATAAATATTTCAATCACATTTAAACAAACAAAAAAAAATCCTGATTAACATTTTGATTATTAGTTTTATGAAAACGGGATTTTTTTTTCTTCTAAGGACCTCCGGATTGTTGTTGAAATCTTACATATATTAATTAAAATTGAAATGATTTTTAAAATAATTTGTTAAATGAGCATTAAAAGATTCTGAGTATATATGATATCTATGATAAATATATGATAAAACCGTATGATATCTTTATTTTTTTAAAACAGGTATTTTTTTTTTCTTTTGCGTCTAGGAATTACTTGAATGCATTGAAATGTTACACCGATTGTATTGAACTTAGTAAGTAAAAAAATAATTTGTTAAATGAGATATGAAAGATAAATCTTTCAATCACACTTAGGCAAAAAAAAAAAAAGAAAGAAAAAATGTGACTGGTATCCCAATCTTTAGTTTTTTTGAAAACGGATATTTTTTATTCGTTCAGACCTCAAAATCGCCAAATTGTTGTTGAAGTCTTACACCGATTGCATACAATTGAGAAAATGTATCTCAAATAATAAATATGCTCTAAAATATGCTGTCTGCTCTTTGCCCCTCATCTTTATTTATAAATATAGAAATCAAATAAATTTATCAAGCTGTGTCTGAAAGAGAATAATATTACATATTACGCTTATTTCAAGAATTCGAAGGAATTGTTGTAGAAAGTATCAGAAGAAAGAAAGCGTAAATGAGGAGTAATATTATAATTGTAAATGTATTTGTAAACATTTATTATAAACAAATAATTATCAAATGCATTGAAACATTTCTTATAAACAAATAATTATCAAATGCATTGAAACGTTTCTTATACAGTAATAAGAATTTTGAATGAACGGAAATTTTGAAAATGAAGCTGAAGTTAACCAAATGTTTCTGGAAACAGTTATAATGGCTTTATGGCAAAATAATGTACGGTAATTTTAAGATGGATCGCCTACAGAATTTCTTAAGACATGTGTCTTTACATCAGATCCATATTTCATTTTCGTTATTTTACTAAAAATACATTATTCTGGCTTAAGAATTTTGTTTCTGACTGCTTTTAGAACTGTGTCCCCAATTAGAAAAGCAAGCATCAGATATAATTCTTTAAATGCACAAAGAATTTTCCAGTAATGCCGGAAAGAAAGGACTCTACATAAAATGTCTGACCGATTCCCACGGTCCACTTCAAAACCCTTCCACTTTTCTCCCTCTATTCTTTGGTTCAATGCTTGCAAAACAGAACGTCTAAGACATAATTGGCTAATAGGTGCTGGCCCTTAAAAGATCGCTTTGATAAGCATTCAAATGGTTAAAACTATAGGTGAACTCATTGGGTGATAGTTCCTACTGTAGTAAAAAAACTGAAACATGACATGGGAGTAGGAAATGTTTAATTGAATGACTTTTGAAGAAAAGTGTTCCTAAACAAAAACTTTTGAAGACCTGGGAGCAACTTATAACGATCAGTTGAAACACGAGATGAGAAGAGAAAGGGTTAAAATGAAGGACTGATGAACAAAAGTGATGACATGGAATCGAATAAACATTAGAAGTAATTTTTTATAATTAAAAAAAATCTTTTCTATTATTGATTTTTAATCAATCTCTTAGTGTGTGTTATTAAATACACTGAAATTTAAAATAAATAAATAAATGATTTACCATGCTTTGATGTAAATAAATGTTTCTTATTATTCAGTTTAAAAAGTGAGGTTTTTAATTTAATAAAACAATGCGCAATTTCGCATCCGTAAAGTTCATGATGGATTTAATTGTTTGGTACGTAATAATATTACAAAGTTGCATTTATACTTTGCGTAAACAAAAGTATTTGAATATTATGTATTTTAAATTTATATTACCAGTTTTCTATGACTCACAAATTCCAATGCAGAACCAAAGCTTAAAATAAGCATTACCTTTGATAACGTAGTAAATACTTATCACAGATAATAACATTGCTATTTCAAGATAAAAATGTGAAGGTTTTTCTCGTAATGATTACTTAAACGCATCGATAATATTTAACTAAACATAATATTTTGATTTACTAAATAATATTTTGGATTACAACAAATGCTGATTTTTTTACTTATTGTTCAAATCATTTCATGTGGATTTGAGAAGCATTTTTGTCGTTAAATAAAATGATTGTGAAATTTTAAATAATGCAGCCAAATAATTCGTAAATTATTTTAGAATGCTGCATGAATCTTAAAAGCGTATCAAAAGCTATTTATTTGTATATTTAATATAACGAAATTGTTATAGCTCCTCATTACTACCCTTATTTAATGGTATTGATATATAAGTTAACATTTATCGACGAGGTATGAAACAAATTGTAAAATTGCATATAAACTTTCTTACCGGTATGAATACGAAATGCGAGTATATAAATGTGAGCAGTCGCTAAGAAAACAAATAGATTTTTTTAATGATATTTTCTCAAAGAATTTTAACGTGATATCATTTCTATATTGCATGCTTTATTTGTTAAATTATATGGCATCCTGTTTTGAAATTTTGTGATAGTTGGTTATGTCATACCTTACAATTTCTAATCATGTCAGATTGATTAAGACGATACTTAATCTTGAGCATTCTGCAACTTTCCATGGTCTAATAATATGGTAGAAGTTTGAAAACAATAGTAGAATAACTGTGGACCCATAAAACAATATGCAATTGATTCCATTGTAATCAAATCTCTAATTATCTAAAATCTATAAACTATTTATAACTAAACCTGCAATGAAAGCGTAAATGCAAGTATGAATGTAAATGAAGTAACATAAGTGACATAAAAGACAATGCAACTAGGATGTTGCGGCCTACACATGCGATACAATGATAGATAAAATGAATTCTCACCTATGTTACAGAACATTTCAGTTCACAGTGAATGAAACTACAGAAAATGAATGATATTTTCTATTTGGTGCTCTCTAGAAGAAATTACAGAAAATTGATGTCTGATCTTAATCAATAATGTTTCAGAATTAAAAATCAAATTTATTACTTGAAATATACTTAAGTTATCAGATCTCAATAGTAGATCAAACTTTTGTTTTATTATTTAAGGCAAATGAAGGCATGTGTAGAAAATAACAAAAAATTACAAAGCAGCTGAAAATTATTATTTTGACTCTTTGAAAACTCTACTAATATTTTAAAACATTTAAAAAATAACATAAAGGATAACATTTATCTTATATTTTAAAAAAATAAACAAAATAATGTAGGAAAACCTATTAAAAAGCTATTTTTACCTCAACTAATGGAACTTCATATTATTTCGAAGGATGTGTTATCTTAATCTAGATAAAGCATATGGTAATCGATGCGCTTTTTTAAAAAGAATAAACTAGCATATGAAAACATTGAAGAGCTTTTTGTAAAAGCGCTTCATACTAGCTAAATAAATAACATCTATTTGAAATATTTCTTTGTTATCTTTACCTAGAGAATGTATTGCTTAAAAATATTATTCTTGTCATATGGTCTTAAAGACAACAAATCTCAATAAATGAAAGCTATTGAAGTTTATCAAACTCCTCTACGTTCAAGGAAATTTTAACACATCGTGAACTGAATTTAGGACAAACACATGCACGTGGGTGTATCAGCACTCATTCACCCAATAAATTCTCTCTCCCTAAATTTTCTAATCGAGCCGAATTTGTGCAAGGAATAAATGGCATAACTAATGGATTCTTTTGCATAACAATGGATGTGTTCCTACGCAGGTAGAACACGAAGATAATGCCCAGTGAAGTTTGAAAAGTTTTCTCTGACCCCGAAATGTCTTATTCTTTTCACCCCCTATTTTTCTATCTTACATTAAAGTAATCCCTGTATACCTCCTATCTTTAGAAAGTGCAATAAATCTTCCTTTCATCACAAAAGAAGAATGGATTTTCAACAGACTATCATAAGTGTGCTCTCCGTTGAGTAAACATTGTATTGCGTTACATCTTACAACATGGACTCATTTTATTCGTCACCGGAGACACAGCCAGGGACTATTTATAAGAAAAGGGGCAACACCTGAAGTATTTAGGTGTCAAACTGGTTCTGAAAATGAATCTATTTACGATTTTAATCTCGGAAGTAGAAGTTGCCTGTTTCATTTTCTTTTAAAGTGACATCGCCATTCCTTTGTTCATGACCACGAAATGGAACTAGAGCCTATGATATTTCGAGATTAAAGTTGAATTTTAATGTGAGGATGTCGAATATGGTTCAAGTCGATAAATTTAAAAGTATGGTAACACTTATAAATAAATGTCGTTTAAGTAGATAAATTTGGATCAACAGCTATAGATAAAAATCTGGATTTTAATAATAGTTTTAGGGTCACAATATTACAAAACATCGTATTTTTGGAAAAACAGATGTTTAATTAAGATAAAATAACCTAATTTTTTTTCGTTTCGTATTAATACTACTATTTTTCACTGCTATAAAATATTAACAGTAAATTAAGAAGCACTTAACTAAGAATATTTTTTATCTAATTTTGAGAACAATTATCCAATTAACATTGTTTTGAGAGAGTAAATGAAGTTTGTAAACCTCTAAGCATTAAAACATTTAACGCAAACTGGTTCATTACTTTTGATTAAGAACAAATACGTATACTTTTCACTCATCATTACCTTAGAAACATACCATAATGTAGTGAAAGTCTTAAATACTCTCAAATAATAAAATTCTTATCGAGGAATGCGTTGCTTTATACTTTTTCTTTACTTCTTTTTAAATATCATTATTCTCTTTGTCAAAAAAAATATCTTGAAGGTTTTGATCAATTTCCAAATTTTAGGTATACATGAATATAAAAAAAATCCATTAAGAAATATTGTCTAATCATGCATTAAATTAAAATTAATTCATTTTCGTGAGATTGACACCGAATTTGAAATATACGTCAATTACCAGTCAAGGCTTTTAAAGAGAAGCTCTCATTCCATCATATGGATGAATGCTATAACTAAAAAAAAGATGTAATAAGCTAAACTGATAAATTTTAATATGAGACCGACTGAAAAAAATTGTCCTGGACTAGGGGTAGCGCGTCTTCTCCGCGATCTGGGCCTCCCGGGTTCGAGTCCTGGCTCGGACATGGTTGTTCTTCGCTCTGTGATCTATCTGTGAGGTGTGTAAGAGCCCTCCTGTAGAAAAGAGTTGTGCAAGTGAGTATGGGAGTGTTATCTTCATATGTGCAAGAAGTCAGTTTTCTGCCCTCGGTTGCTCCGGGGTCTTTACCCGTAGAAGCTACTAACACGCGTGCACGTCATCATCTTTACATAAAAATTGTAGATGTCTGTCTCATACTGCACTAAATTCGTCATCGGATAGATTGTTTGTTTGTCTATTTGTTCTCTTTTCTTTAAATGATTTAACTAAAAGCAAAAAGACGAGATAAGTGAAATTTAGTATGTGAATTTGACATTAAAATGGACTTTGATTCTTAAATGGGGTTTTAATACTAAAAATGGAAATGAGCATTTAGTTTTGAACTAAAGAAAACAATTTTTTAGGAACGATAACATCACTTCCTAAAAATAATTTTTAATTTATTACGAGTAACAAATGCACCTTTATGAGTAAGTATTCGTAGAAGTGAAGATGTGAATTCTTTTATAAATTTTATTCCATTCTGTATTTCAGTAAATGAATGTTTATATAAATAAATTTTTATATCCTAGTTTTGCCAGAGAGAAAAAATGGCAATGGAAGTTTTAAAATTTACTAATATCCATTGCAATGAAAAAATGTTTATATCAAATATTTTGCTCTTCATTCATGAATAAAGGTTTCGTTTCACTGATTTCTTTTTTTTTATTTCATTCTTATGCAGATAGTTTTAAGCTATGGGTTGTAAACTTTCCAGAAAACTTGTTATTGTAGCTTTGTTCTACTTTAATTTACATAATATTGGAATCAAGTTATGTTCATTTAATATGCATTAAATCTACAGTCCTCTTGCAACTTTGAACTCTGTGATGTATCTTGCAGATGGAAAAAGAACATGAAGTATAGTGAAAGATAAGTTTTATTTCATCACGCAATGATGCGACTTTTTAATTCCAGAGTTAAATAAATAGTTTATTTTTCACAATTTTTACTCATTTGAATCTATCTTAATTATTTTTAATTAATTAACCTAACTGATCCATTAAAGAAATTTATATATTGCTTTGATTCCGATTCTGGATCAGAAAATATGTCTAAAATTTTAACTAAATTAAACTTTTTTCGTAAGAAAGAAATTCATTGGAAAAATAACAGAAGAATCCAGCTAATGTAGACATTAAATTAGGCAGGATGTGTGTTTTTTCGTTTGAATTTCGAATTTAATTTGTGATCGAAGATGTGTCATTTGTGCCGGTTTCGCTTTTTACGAAAGATACCATATCAAAATTTTTATTATTAATAAATTTATATAATTATTCGCTGTTTAAACATAAAATGATTTAAAATAGGATTTAAAATTAAAAGCTTATATGACTTTTCAATTTGAAGAAAATTTTTAAATATATTCTACGACATATTGCAAATATTTTAAGCATGGTAAAAAGAACAGATTTTACAATATTTAGTACAAAGCAAATTGCTGCGTAATATGTATCAAATTAAATAAGAGAACACATATTAATTAATGCAAACATAACAAAATAAACTAAGGAAATACAATATATAGTTTAATGAAATAATGTTCAAACTATAATTTTTTTTCTTGTAGTTGAATAGAATCAAGAGTTAAACCTGGGCAGATGTTCCCATCCGTAAACTATGTATTGAAACATTGGCCTGACCTGACAGTTTACTCTATGCATCAGACGATTTTTTTTTCTATTTTACGACGGTGGTTGAAGGTCGAACGAATTTTAATAACATCAAAGATCACGCGAAAAGGTCAAAGGCAGGTGCAAGAAAACATTTATCACTATTTTTTAATATTGGGTTAGTTCTTCAAACGTATTCCCTAAGAATATTAAATTTCCTGGCTGTTGTATATGGAATGCATTTACTTAGAATTTCGTTTTGCAACTTGATGAAACTTCAGCATCTTAATTTAATAGGGGAAAGCTACTACAAATTATTGTGCTTGCAAATTTAATATTGTATATTCTAAGAAATAAAAGTAGAAGTGAAAATATAGTTATTGGGTTAATGTAAAAAAAACCGATTTTTTAATCTTAATTTTCACATTGGCAAAAGCCCGCGATTGAATGATTTGATGCAACAAAGTGATTAATTTGAATTCCAGAATATTAATAAAAATAAATTTAAAAATTGCGTATCGTATTATTTTTTAAAAAAATAAGGAACAATTTTACATAAATAAAGTAGCTGCCATTATTAATATTTTAAAATTTAAAATATAATCAAATAATTTTTGAGAGTTAATATTTTAGAAAGATATGGCTAGAAATGTTCAGAAACTTACTAAATTTTTAATTATATTCTAATTTACATTTAATTTACTGAAAATTAACAGCGACCTGCTTCTTGTATTGAAAAACGCATGCTGCAAATCTTAATTATAATAGAACTCAAATTGTAAGTTTGTATAAAAAGAACTCATATAAATATTCGTCCTTATCTTTTTAGTTTATAATGGCTATGATTTCTTGTTTCCAGGTTAATCAGTCACTTTTTTGACCTATAAATAATGTGGTAAAGGATTTCATAGACATTTTACTTTAATTATTTTTTAAAATTTTCTATAACCAATATATGTAAATAACATATATCATTCCGTTTGAGATCATAACTTTTTTTTAAATAGTTGAGTACTAATTAAAGTTAAATCCAGATTTTTTTAAAAAACAGGCTTGGGAATCATTATGTTAAATTTGTATGAATGAAATGTATACCTTTTTAATAATTCCCACTATCATTATGGCTTCGATTCGGTCACAGATTTAGAATGTCAAATATTTGGAACATTAGGGAATTAATTACAATCTATTTGCATTTTCGGGTAATTTCTTTCAAACATTTCTTTTCATACATGGATGGATCATTCATTTGTGGTTCATAATTTCTCATCCAAACGTTTGTTTCTATTATTCTCGGATACTTTCAACATGGTTGAGTTTTAAAGATAATTCCCATGCGTGTGCTTTATCGAATAGTAGGATGCTATTAAGGTTAGAAAAAAAACATACTTCGTTTCCATGCATTATTTTCCCCAACTAATTGGCAGTCCCATTACAGAATTCTCATCGTAAGATGCAAACATTTTAAAGGAATAGCTCATTGTCAAAAATTTAAGCAATGTGTTTTTTTATTTTGAATTCTGAGAAAATTTCCATACAAATACTACATTTTCAGAGTAAATCGTAGTGAAGGTTTTCTTTTCACGTATGCTATCCATTTCCATAATTTGACATATTATGTATTTATTTCTCTAGTTTTATTAAACCGAACATGGATTATATATATATATATATATATATTCTTTAATTGATTGATTTCAAAATAAAACATAAACTTATATTTTAAGTGGAAAGGCAATTGGATATATCATCGAATATTTAAGGCGAATTTGCATTAAAAATGTCCTTGTGCAAAATGCTCAGACGGTTCTAAAATTTCATCTTAAGAATATACACTTCAACATGAAATGTTTCAAATGATTTAGAAAATAACTGCAAACATATCCTATTTATCAGAAAAAAATTATCATCATACCAAAAAAATAGGAGTAAAATATTTGAATGATAATTAATTTTATTAAATGTGTGATAAAAATACTACAGCTAACTGCATTTCAAATTATTAGTTATTTAGTTCTATGTAAAAGGAACAAATACTTTAGATTTTAGTTCACTAAATACCAGTAAAAGCAAGCGTTTTAATTTTAATTAGACCACAATTT
The DNA here is from genome assembly GCA_026543865.1 of Argiope aurantia. Taxonomy (NCBI): domain Eukaryota; kingdom Metazoa; phylum Arthropoda; class Arachnida; order Araneae; family Araneidae; genus Argiope; species Argiope aurantia. The sequence goes on along the minus strand of JAPMOR010037464.1, from coordinate 34,720 downwards.
GAAATGAAATGGGATATTTAACACGATAAAAGGATAAATATTTAAAACGAATAATAGGGATTTGGAAATCTAGAATAAACATAATTCAGAGCTTTCACTTTAATTAGAAAAAAAAATATTTAAATAATGAAATTTAGTCACATGCTTATATGAACAGAAAGAATCAATTATGAAATATTAAATATATGCCGATATATTTTTACATGCGAACTACCTGTTTGATGTCCTATGATTTGAAACAGTATTTTTAGCAATAGAATAAGTCTTTTGTTACATTTTGAATTTTTAGTATATAATTTAATCTGGTAATGGAAATTAATTTTTCTACCAGTTTAATCATAAAACGAATTGACTGTTGAATGGTAAATGTCTGATATCTCCTGAAATTTCCAAAAAATAATTTATAATTTCAAACTGTTTTCGTTAAATCTCTAATTTTTACATCATCAATAGGAATTTTATTAAAATATTTAATAAATTTTTAAAGCAAATCCGGAACAGAATTTTTAAGCGAATTTCAAAAATCTGTCATTTTATTTAGATTTTTTGACATGACTGTAATTTATTTAAAATAGCTGAAGAGTATTAACAGTTTCCTTACTTACTTCTAATGAGATATTAAAAAATAATAAAATATCGAAAACTGATTTTTTTCTTCTTTTCTGACATTAGATTCTTATTTCCAACTCCATGTTCAATAGAAGAATTAACACATATATTTTTTTTAACATTTAATACATTTTTATGAATCAAATTTTCTGTTACCTATTAATGTTATCTGTTATAAAGCTCGGCTAAGCAATGTTTATTATGCATTAATTAATAGATGAATTATTTATTCGTATGCTATAACGCTTTTACATATCGAGAAAAAGATAAAATAAATTGAAATCCTGTTAAAAAAATTATAAATGAAAATATTTCCAAACTTTAGATTTTCTAAATTCTGGTTTATTATCTTAATTTTGAGAATTTTTCGAAAGAAAAAATTAGATATAAAATATAATTAATTTAAGAAGCTCTCTTAGAATTTTTGTACTACAAAATTTATTCATTTAATGACACAAAAAGAATAGACCTTGGGAAAAACTTGAAACTTTAAATAGAAAAAGTCATAAATAAGCTTAATATTTTGTATCGGTTTATTTCTTAATCTATGCACAAAATATATTCTGATTTATTGGAAAAACAAATGTCTAATTTCTTAAATCCAAAACGATTTTTATTCGATTTCTGTCTTCTTAAGAAAGCTTCGTAGAATGTCGCACATAAAATAAATAAACTAACAACAAGATATTGTATTAGTCTATTTATTGATACCATGACTAAATAATAATTTAAATTATGAAATTTGGTAAAATTGCTTTTGAAAAAATCTGGAAAAGTGGATTAAAGTACAATTTTTTCCATCTAAAATCTGTATGATTTATTTTTAACAATAGTCGAAAATACTGGAATCCATTGTTTTATACGAGATCTAAATAAGATTCTATAACAATACAGTCACGTTTTTGATATAATATCGTAATACTCAATCCACCATTAACTTATAGCTTTAATCATTATTTAGATGCGATTAATCGACTTGTTAGAAGCCAAATTCTTATTTACACGATGAAATCGTTCTTTTTTGCCTACTATTTAAAACTGACGCAAATAGTAATAATTACATTGACATAAGTTTTCTAATTATTTTTAGCAATTAGCTCGAGAAAAACATTTTATAAAAATAAATTGAACTTTAAAATTAAATAATTTTATAATCTTTCTTTGAAAACGCATTGAAAAAAAATAAATAAATTTGTACCTTTGGTATTTGTTATAAATAAAATTGGACCAACATTTATTAGAATTCAAAATAACTTTGAACGTTTAGATTTGTATGAAATATGCAGAATGAGACGAATTGTCTCATTTACCAACAACAGTTTCATATGCTTAACGAATGTCTTAGCAAAAATAATCTTTTGAAAATTTTTATCTATATCATTTAAAAGTCTTCTTAGAATCTTTCGAACTGTTTGTCTTACAATTATCCAAACTGATTATCAATCTCAGAATTATTCTAAATCATTATCAGTCTTAGAATTATTCAAACTAAAAATCAATTTATACCAATTTTTAAAAATTGTCATTATTCCAAAACGTTTTTAGAATTATACAGATTGATAATCAGTCTCCTCAGAATTATTTCAGTTAATAATCAATCTGTTTAAAATTATTTAAACTGATAATCAATCAATTATTTAATGCGTCTCTTTATCGTTCAATAAAATTCGCTTCTTTAAATTTCACTTCTTTCTGACATGAAATGCAAGTTGACTCTCTACCTGAACGGAATCAAAGATCAAGAAAAGAAGAAAGAAAACTGATCTCACTCACCGGTCCCCGCGAGTAACATCCAACCGATCGCCATGCCTGCCAAGAGAGTGTTTGAAGAGAAGAACGCGGATCAGTGACCGCTGCAGGAGGATGACCTGCATCTCTCTTGGACGGTCATCCTCTTTCCCACTGACCCAGAAACACGCTCACAACACCCCTCGGGGGGTTCCCTTTCTCTCCCTCTCACACTCAATGTCCAGTCCACGGAACTGTGTGAAAAGTGAATGCGTAAGAATCGTCGTGCAATCATTACTCAGTTCGCATAGTGAAACACTTCGGGTAAAAGTAGTGATTGCTGATTGCTATCTTGAGATAGATCAGTACATCCTTTTTATTGGATATAAAGTAACTTAATTGAACATAATAATGTCTTTCGGGGTTGTAAGAGAATTGTTTAATGATGTGAATACACTGTAACTGCGATTGGTTATTGCAATTTATTATGTACGAGAACATCGACGATGTGACTGTAATCTTGAAGCCCTAAAGCTCTATTGATATATCCAACAAAGGTAGCAAATGTTCAAAGAGTTAGACAAGATAGACAACTCATAGCATATTAGAGATTTATTTCATGTTTAAAAGGCAAATTTGAGAAGGTATCAAAAAATTGGTACTGCACTCCAGCATCTATTAATCTATGCTCTTAAAGTATTTCTCTTCGGGTGGTATCAAGTGAGTTTAAGCTTACTAAATTTTCTTTCATCAGTTTCTGATAGAGCTTGACATAGCTAGATTCGAAAATTTTAGTATCCTTTTGACCATCTTCAGATGAGGAAATTATAAATTTTACGCCACTGAAGAAGAAATAATTTCTTAAAAATTCTTTTACCATGAGCTTCTATAACATATTGATAAAAATTATAGATTGCTATAAATAAAAAAGTACTGTATTTCAACTAGTTTAATTTAATTTATATCGAAATTCCATTTTTAAGTTGTTTTTCGACAAATTAAGTACAAACTTCATCATTCAAGAATTTAGATGACATTGGTGATAGCGGTGATATTGTTGAAAAGTTGATTATTCTCTAAAATTTATTTATTTTATAAGCTATCCCAAAATAACGATCAACGTAGATTAAAAGTGAGTGATTCTTCAAACAGTTTAGTGTAGCGATATTAACAATCCGTCTTGTAGAGACTCAACACTATTTAATCTTGTCTTCTAAAAACTTGCTTAGATGATGAACTGACTGATGAGCATAGTGATGTCTAAGAAAGCATCATATTCAATCTTGCAGACCATACAACTGTATATATGTGGCACGTTAAATATGTTCTAAACAATATGTACAGTGCGAATTTCAGTGATTTCCTGAGTTCAATTTTAAATATGAAAATTACCACCATACTACAATTATTCTATTTTGTAAACATGGGAACATGGTTGAAACCTTACTAATGAGCAATAACATGGGGTCTAAAGCTAAAATTTACTAAGTTTAAATCTCCATCTGACAGCACTATTTGTCTATTACCATAATCTCATTATTTGGTAAACAAAACATTGGTAAAATCAAGTGAATAGTAACTGGTACGAATTTCGAAGCTTTTTTAGGCATTATTAGGCATTATTTAATATGATTACAATGAGAAAATAATACGTTATCAATAACAATAATACTGGAGACCAAATATACCCATTTAGTTTATAGCTAAGAACTTTTGATTCAGATTCCGTAAGATATATGAAGATGTCCAATTGAGCATCGAATTATGTTGCGAAAATCTTTTATGTAATGAATTAATGTCTCAGCATGCTATTCTTTTTGGCTCGCAATTTCTGAAAATAATATGGCAATAGAAGGATAAATCAAAATCAAAAAGGGATATTTTAGATATATAATCTTCAACAGGTTATCAGAGAAAATTAGGTTACTAGACGGATAAATAATTCCAATTTTTTCATTCCTTGTCTCAAAATCAATTAAAATATTATTTTATATCATACTTTTTTAATATTTATTATGAATTATTTAAATTTAATCTCAATTATTATATTGGTAATAATTAATGTACTTGACACGGAACTATTTGCTAAATATTTGATTTTTCAGTAAATATTCAGCAAATTATAATGGGTTGCTTTCTTCAGTAATTTCAGTTTGCAGTGTTGATGAAATATTTACTTTGAACAGATTTTAACATAAACAAATTTCTGAATGAAATTTAAAAAAAAAAACATGACTGAAATTGATAAAAAAATACTTTAACAGAAAGATCTTCTGAAAGCCAATTCACATCATTTGTATTAAATTCTAATAATGCTAGATATTCTGTTTCGACGTTAGAGATAGATTGATTAAAAAATAATAATAATAAAGAATATAGAATTAGTAAGACTAGAAAGTCACGTTTTTTAGCTCATGTCAAGCGTAATATGAGCTAAACAAAATTTCTGAAATTCCAAAACACGCGACGAAATGGTGTCAAGTCCTTTCGTATAAGAAGGCTTGACCTAAAATTATTACTCGCTCGTTGTTTTTCTTAAACTCACGAATTACTATCTTTCGTTATCTTTAATACAATTGCTCTAAACTTCAAAATATAAATAATTTAAATTTACAAAATAAGAAATCTTGCAATTTAAGAGATAAAAATTAGTTTCTAAAGTTTCAATAAATTTTCAGCAAAAAAGGAAAATTTTTTCAAATTGAATCTAAATATTTTTAAAACATAGCACCAAACTAAAGAATTCTTCGTTAAAAGATTAGATTTCAAATTAGCCTATAGAAGAAACCAATCTTCCAAAATATGCTAAATTATGTAGAAAATTGTATGAAGGGATGATAATTTGTTTCAACGGGAAACAAAATAACAACAACATGGCTTCACCACAGGATGTTTTATCAAGACATTTGGCAAAAGTTGCTTATGTATACAAATTTTAAATATTTTTACAATGTGCAAGAATTGGAAACACTTGTAGATTGTGTACCATTAATCTCTTTTATAACGTGTATACTTTCCAAATTGTTTCACAATTATTACCATTTTCGATCACTAGTAAAATGTTAACTTTTTTTTCCTGCAAAGACATATGTTTCAACAAACAGCAAAACACAAGAAAGTTACAGATCGTGTTCCAAAAGATACCATGAAAAATCACATGATAACATGCTTAACAAATACCCAAGTATAGTTCCATAAGATGCCCGAACATTTTATGTATATGAAGTGCTGTTTTTAAAATCAGGTAAAGTTCTTGATTTTCAATATTTGCAGACGTTTCAAATGCTCCCTTAACCAAACATCAAATGAAGTGAGGGACGGGCATCGAGGGTACAGTAAATATATAGAAAATAAGTTCTCTGAGATGATTTCTCGGATTTATTACAGTTAATGCGTGATGAGAAATGTATGTGTATGCTTCTTACAAGTATCCTTGATACAACAATATCTAATGACGATGTGTAATTTTTTTTACTAGTTTTTATTACTAGTTTCCTATGTAAATGCATCACTTCTATTTTTTTATTCTGTTTTCTCAGAAAAGAATATGTAAGAGCATTTAGCCTCAGTTATTATTTTCTGCTAATAAATATTTAATGCCTTTTTATTATATTATTTTGCTTCGACATGTTTTCTTTTTAATTTATTAAAATGACTAGTTGCAATGGTTTTCTAGATTGTTCTTCTAGTTCTGATAGTACTGGTAAATTTTATTCATTAAGTTCAAACGACTTTGGTGATTTGGTCGCCTAATCTTGATACACTATTTAGTACATGCAACAAAACAAGTTTCTTGTTGGGGATAGAATAATACTTGATGTTATTTATTTTAAAAGAGCGTAAGTATTTTTAATTTATAAATATTAAATAGATGATAATTAAATGTGCTCCTTAATTACAGCAACTTAGCTGTTTATCTAAAGAAAGGATTTTCAAATTATATTTATATCGTTGCAACGCAAGTTGTCCATTTTATGGCTTAAATTTTGTATAGAAGTTAACTCACCATGATACAGATCATGTTGACGACTGTCAAGATTTGGTAATTCTCTCATACATATATTTTCATACATCAAATTGTCTCACACTATAAATTTAAAGATACTTTTTCATTGAAAAATTCATGCACTTCTCAAATGTCAGCTTGGCATTTAAAGGTAAAACTCTGTTTATTTTTATTTTATTGAGATGGTCTGAAATAATAATTCCCAATTGAAATTTTGAAATAGCTATTTGTTCTGAATTAAATTTCAGAATAAAATGATAATATCAAGAATTATTAAAGTCATCTAGGTATATTTATGGGCCTCATTTTGAAACACTTTGTTTGCTACTATAGAAATTTTACTGCTACTCACTATGCGCGTTTTTCATGGTTTTATAACGTTTGCCAGCGAAATGAGATCATACTGATATAAAAGTGCATACGGTGGAGTTCGATTTTACACACGATGCTAGGCAGAAATATTGAATAATTTTTTTATGACGTTTGGATTCTGTTTCATTGATTCTGTAGGATATTGTAAAAAAAGATATAAAGCTAAAATATGAAATCAGCTATCCAAACTGTGATCCTGAATCATGCCATTGTTATTTCTTCTAATAATGTGGGTCTGTTTGTATATGCATGACCTGGCATTCTTTAGAACATACTGTAAGATATAGAGCTGCCAAATTCAAAATAATTATATTAAAAAGTTGGAATGTTAATAAATAAAATTTGAAAATTTTGGCATTTGTAGAAATACAATCATGAAAAAAGATTTTTATACTCTTTTAAAATTTAAAGAATGATCTTTTTTAATTATATACATTTGATTGTAGCAGAGTTTTTCACTATTTTTATTAAACTTCCTTAAATATTTTTAAGCATAATTTGTAGTAATTTTTCTTGCTGGTCTGAATATTAAACTGTTTATATAAACATTTAATTCCATATTTCTGTCTCATTCTTAAACATTTGAAGTGGATTTTGCTTCTTTTTTTTTAATTTTTCAGAAAAATTTGTTAATAAATCTCTCTTAAACAATTTACATAACAATGCTCTCGCATACTGAAAATATGTCCATTAAGCTTTTAAGATCATTGTTACTAATTTTTAATTCTTTGTATTGACATATTTTAATTCAATTAAGATGTTTCTGTGTATTAATTATAATGTAATTTTAATGTTAAAACAAAGGCCATATTTTATATAATGGATATGAAAATAAAAAGGGCTCCAACAACATGAATTACTTTCAAATGGCATAGATAGGGAACAAAGCATGTAGAAGGCGTAAGAAAGTATCATGAGTTTATTGTCTATCACCATTTAAATTTACTTTGTTAAGAGAGTCATGATATTATTTTTTAAACAAGAGATTCAATTGTATTTATATAATTAATAAAGGAAACAAATATATTAAACCGAATGTTACAATGAATTGCATTAATCGATGATTTAAATTGTAGCTGAAAGAGACACATTTATAATAAATGTGATCCTAGCACTTTTTGTTCTATAAATCAACATTATTCAAAAATTTCCCGAAGTGTAATTTTTCAAATAGTTGATTGCTGAAGTTGGGTTAGCTAGAAGAGAGGGTTTTTAATTCAAGAGAAATACAAATGTAGGTGCAGATACCTCTGGAAATTTTCTATGAAAGTACATTATTTTCATACAGAAAAACTAAACGAGATGACTTCTAGAAGTGTTGAGTTTTCTCTGATCATCAAAAGATGCCACTTCCCCTATAAATGTATTGGACTTGGGCTCACTTTCCTTTTAAATAAGCCCTTAATGCATGTCTTGGACGTGGTCAAAAGTGATAGACCAATTACGAAATTGCATTGTCACATATATTACATAGTAGAATTTTTTCTACTTAGCAGCTGATGCAACTTTCTAACACAGGATTAGAATTTCAATTCTGCTTTTATAAATTAGAATGTAAGTTCATATACTTTCATGGAGTGTGCATTCATTACGTAAATAGTTTTATTTCTCTTTTTAGTTGCATAGTTACCTATAATATGGAGATTACATATATATATTTATATTGCAGAACGTGAAAGATAAAAATAATTATCTCCACCGATAACTGGAAAAGATGACGTGTATGATCTTTTTAATATTTATTCATCAAATAACAAAAATACCCATTAATATTTATAATATTGAATAATTCCTAAAGGTAATAATGGATTTTGAAGCTGATGTTTATGGCTGCTTAAATTTTATATAAATCAAAGTTATTGTGATGTTATTCAAGGGCCGAATTTTTTTAACCTCTGATGAAAAAAGAAAAGACAAGAGAAAATTTAAAAAAATATTTATTACCAAAAGTTACATGGAAACTTGGCTACCTTTCGTTTAATAACCGTACAATTTCAAACAATTGTCATCTAGACGAACCAAGTATCTTATATCGTTTTCGAAGAAAGTTACTGCCAGGATGTGCGATAAGCCATAATGCTCTTTCTTAGTCTGGGATTTCTTTGAGAAATTTTACTCGTTTTTCCTCTCCTAAGGAAAGAATAGGGAGCAGAAATGTCTCAACATTCATTTTTCAATAACGCAATTTTATCATGCTGGTTGGCCAGCTCGTTTCTTAGAATTCCAGCAACCTTCATTTCTTTTGAACCTCTTGATCAGTTCGTTGAACAAAATCTTCCGTTGAATTATACTAGCTTCCTTGTATCCCTCCATCAAGAATGCAACTTAGAATACTTCGAAAAAGATATCATATACCTGCATTTTGTTCTCTATTAGCATCATTTGTATGGCCCATCGAAGTTTGAAAAAACTATGCCCTCGTATGAGAAATATATCCTTATATGAAAAATATTCACATTTAATCCTAGAAGAACTGAATCAAACTTTGAACATATATTATTTAAGACAATAGAAAAAAAACGGCGATCTAATTTTCAAAATGCAAAAGTGTTTTTTTTTTTGTGAGATTTATAAATATTCATTTCATTCTAAAATACCTTGGTAACAAATTCCTCCTACCCCACTCCACCCCACAAGAAATGTTTTTAAGTCATATAAAAATTCAAATTTTATTTTTTCAATAATATCAAATTTATTTCTATTCATTTTTTCTTTTCAAACATTTTCAGAAAAAAAAAAACTGGTAAAAATTTACCAAATTATCATCATAATGAATTAGTCTAGCTTTCTACTTTATCCTATTTCAAACCTGACAATCCATAAAACGGCGTTTTGTTTGAAATTTAATCTGTTCATCTAGCATTATATAAATTCAATGCCTCTATTTAAGAAAAAATCTGACGTTTATATTCCATGCTGATTTTTTGGTAGTAGTTGAACGTTTTCACATAAACCTACAAATCATTTGTTATCTTTTTTTTGTAGTCATCAAAGAAGCGGACTTTTGGCAGGTGCTTGAAAGTTTGGCATGATTTTGTTGTGTTTGCCGATAAACAGAATCTTCTGTCTTATGGATCTGAATTCTTTTTAAAATAAAATTTGAAATTAATTTTTTTCTAAAATAAATCGAAATTTTTGAGAAACAACAGATTTTTCAAAGTTTAACAATTAACAAGACTCATTTGCCTTCATTCATTCATCCTTCTCTGATTGAACCAGAGATAAGAACTGATTAACTTTTAATTATTTTTGAAGATTTGAGAAATTGTTTAGACTTTATTTTGTAAACAGTAATAGATAATTTTTAAAATGTTTCAAAATATTTGCTCTAGCATTAATTAAAAATTCACTTCAACTTCGTTAAATAATTCATCCTTTAAGTTATGCCTAATTAATTATTAAATGTATCTAAATCTTATGTTTAAACGTTGTTATTTACTTTGATGCTTCCATTTTACAAAATTTAAAGGATCATTAAGCATCGCCATGTATTTAATTTTTTTTAATGTCATATAAATGGCTAAATGTGTCTCTATCTCTACGTGCAATACGAATTGTTAAGACGCGTACCATTCAAAATTACTTATATCAAAACAGCAATTCGTTATCGTAAATGTCATAAATTATAATTTTATAATCATTTTTAACAAAGTTTATGAGTAAAAATAAATAATGCAGTATATCAATTAAAATTAACTAAATATCAATTAACGAATACAATTTGGTTATCATATTTGACACTTTATCGCCTTTGAAAAACTATATAATGCGGATTAGTTTTTTATTATCCTATGTTTGGATAAGAATTTCAAAATAAAATATAAATAAAATGAGCTATACACAATTTTTATTACTCTCCAACTGCTGAATTTCTTTAATCAGTGTTTGGAAGTATTTACAAGTAATGAGATATTTAAAAAAAAGTTGTTATTTATATTCTAGTATAAACAGGATTATGCAAATGAGTGTTATTAAATTAAACAATAAAAATACTAGTTAAAGGAAATTACGGAATGATGCAAAAGAAAATAAATTAATTTCCAGCCCATATATATCGTACAGAACATAGCTGAATGGTAAACATCACTCCACTTGACTCCCGTTTTTTTTTTTTTTAAAAAAATCACAAATGTATTGTGTAAATGAGTAAAGAAGTAAGGATAAATTATTTTGGACTCAAGTTTTTATTGCTCAGTTAACTATTCTTACTAAAATATTTTCATTGAAATCTTTACAAATTTATATCAGAAATATAAAAACAACATATTTATTAAATTTTTCAAAAGTAATCGAAATACCTCAGCGATAGTAATAAATGTGCCCCACTTTTATTACAGATATGATTTTGATTATAACATTTTCCATTTTACGCAGCATTGTTTCCTTACATGCATTTAAAACCTTTTTTTTTATTTTCTTATTTTTGCTTTAAAATATTTTCGTAAAATTTTAAAACATTTCAATATTATTATAATATAATGACTTTTTGATAATTTTTAATTCTATTATGATTGAATGTTATTCAAACATTTAGGAATATGCTTCCTATTATATTAATTTTAAGATTTTATAATAAAACTAAATATTTCCCACTTTTAATATTCTATTATTTTGAAAATTTTCTTATCTTTATATAAAAGGTGCAGGCGATTTCGAACTATCATATGTTTAGCATTCAATGGAGAGGAACTCTATCCCGTTCTTAAAGAAATAGTTAAATATATCTTGAACATGAAAAGCATTCTTCTTTCTCAGCAAGTATAAACTATTGCCAATTGAAGAAGAAGCTAAAGTTAGCATTGTTCATCATTATGTTATTCTTAATCCTTATAGAATTATGTATAGCATCTTAATTTTTGTGTTTAAAAATTTAGATTAATTGCTCATTTCTCAGAGGAAAAATAATGCGATGAGAGAAATATTGCATTATGCGTTTATTCAACAAACTAGAAAATCAATGTAGGGAACTTCTAAAATCACAGAAAAAATTTTGAGGCACGATAAAGCTTACAGAAGTGAGTAATTTTTTTTCTTCAATAGAGCTTGGTGCTCTAAACGTAATAACAAATTGTTACAAAGACTCCTTTGTCAGTGAATATACTTTAGCTAAAATGTACAACACAAATTTAATGGAATACAAGTTTACATTAGTCCAGAAATCCAACTGCCTAAATACATGCATTACAAATTGTTCTGAGCTTGACCGATACCATAATGTGAAGTAGGACACAATGTCAACAATAAACTTTTGGCGTATTTAAAAAAATAAAAGAAGGATTCGAATGACTTGTCGCCCGAAACTATAAATGCTTCGCTTATTATTACCCAATCAGCTCTGTTGCTGTGTTGCTGTAAATTGGCATTCTATTAAATACGTTAAGTACATTTTAGCTTACTGACAAACAGCCGTCTCTAGTGACCACCCTTTACGTTGTTGTTTCTTTCGTAAAAATGAATTGCTTCTCTAAGCTTAGACTAACCTCAAAATCTCATCATTACCGGAACACCGTGTAAGTCTCTAAAATAATTAATATATTTGAAAATAATTTTATAAATATTAAAAAATATAGCGACATACAGATAAAAGTAATGTAAGAAAAATCTTGTATATTGAAAAGTGTCTTCATCGCTGAATGAAATGTTTATGGTTTTGCATAAAAGTGATTAAATTTGCTAATAGGCTCCTCTGTGAGTGTGTTTGTACAATAAATTCAGTTTATCAGCATACTTAATGAATTATTACCATTTGAATGCAAATTTAATTTAACATTTTAATTGCACTTTAATCTGGTTTTTCTATACTTCACCAAGTCCTAATTATGTAGCTCTAAACACCTAAAAATAAATTACGTACTATATGAAAATCCAGCTATTAAATTATATGCTTACTTCGCCAGATTTCTGTGCAAGCGTCTTTTCAAAATATAAATGGAATATGTACTTTCATAAAACCCTCTTCTCTTATTTCTTGCTCTCTTATGGTGAACTATTGCTTAAGTAATGGTTACAAAAAGCTTTGAAAACTGTTAAAAACTTGAACATTCTATTTTATTAAGTAGAAAATATAATAAAAATATGATTTATTCATTTAATGTATACTTAAATCCTCGAAAGAGAATATTTCTGTCCATTTACCACAAGTTTATTACATATAGAAGGGGTGTTCAACTGAAGAGGTACGAAACGACACTTTGGGTGTAAATGAAGACTTTATTCAAAGTATACACCATAGGCCTGAGCACAGCGATCCCATTGATTAAAAAGCCAAGGATTCAGTGTTCCCAGAATTCCTGTGGCCGTGACGAGACCCAATCCTTCACAGCGTCCTTTAGTTCGCCATCTAAGGTCCGCTACTTGTTGAATTCCTCGAGATCAGAAGAACCATTAACTCCGATGTGTACTGTGAGACACTCCGAAGACTACGCAGGTCCATCATGATAACTCGTGTCCACTCGTCTCTAGGGTCGAACACGAGTAACTAGTCAAGCTCAAGAGGGAGCAGCTCGACTATCGTCCTACAGTCCGGACATGTAGTCCTGCGATTTTCATGTGTTTGGTCCCCTGAAAAAACATCTGAAAGGGAAACGCTTCAACTCGGACATGAATAAAGTCTTCATTTATACCCACATTGTAATTTCATACCTTTTCATTTAAACATCCCTTGTATGTAATAAATATTCTTTTACAGGAATTTTTTAAATGAATTACTATAGCTTTCATCTCTTTAGTTTCACTGGTTTACTTCAAATGAGTTATGTGGACTTTTTCAATTAAAAAAAATTATCTGTACCTAATGATGGGTATACTTCTTTTTGAAGTTATAAAAAATCCAATCGTTGCTTTGGGTTTCTTTTCCTATGGTTTGACTTTCAGTTATTATACGCACAATTTCACTTAGAATAATCCCAAGATGGCTTTGATCTTGATATATATAAATCTTTACATTTTTATTTTGTCTTTTAAAAAAGAAGGATTTTTTAAATAACTTTATCTGATGAATCACAAGAGGACTAGGTTAAAATTTCAACAAAATTGAAGAATAACTGCAATTTTTCTTTTTTCTTTTTTTCAAAAATTACTCACATTTAGAGAAATAAAGGATAAAATACAACAGGGGTTTCGTTATTTTGATCAAAATTTTTTGACATTTCTTTTTAAAATTTAGGAGATTAGTTCAACATTAAAATAATAGTTTAGCCATTAACTTAGACATTGTATTCTTCTAAACAAAAGCCTGAATTAAAAAAAATGTAAAATAAATTATGTTTATCTATTTAATAAAAATGTCTTAGGGAAAATAGTAAAATTGTTTCACAAAGAATAAAAATAATGATGCCCCAAAAGTGGGCCAAGTAATTATTACTTTTACAATGTTGGAATAATTTAAAATTTCCCAAAGGTTTTTCTGCCACTTAAACATTTTGACAGAAGAAATATAATACTTTATTCTTAAAGTATATATTTTCCGAAAACTCCAAAACCATAAGCTTATGTTTCTAAATCTATATTATATTAGACATCCATAATATAAATATTAAATAAGATTATTGAACAATTCCAAATTTGCCTCCAAATTCTAGTAATTACTTTTCCCCCATTTTTTATCATTTTTATGTAGGAAAATTTTATTTTATCATCATGGCAATATCGTTTCAACAGTCTGGTAGAATTTGGAGTATCAGAAAAAAAATATTTCTTTCGACCAAACATAATACATTTTTCGAATAATAAGACCTTATTTTACACATGTTTGGGGGATTATTTCACGACCAATGAGCCGTTGTAAAAAGAACGGAGACAATATAAAAAAAAGGGGTATTACCACCTAATAAGAAAACATTGATTATAAGATTCGCTGAAACAATTCATTTCCAAATCACATGTATCCTCGTTTCTGTGAATGTAGCTCAAACCGTTTGTTCTAGATCAATGTCGAACTGAAGCAGGCGGAGTCGAGTGACAGTTTTCCACATCAATATGAGGTTGATAAACCGACTTTTTTCCTTTCTTTTTATCTTTTATTTTCTTTTCGTCTGCAACATTCAATTATACTTTATTTCAAGCAGATGGTGTCAAAATCCCAACTCCTTTCGTTCAACTTTTATTGTCCTATTTATCATGTGTTAGTGCCCTATGTTCGAAGTACCAATTATTCTTAAATGTATTGAAGTACGCAAAAATAAAAATCGGTAGTTTTATACTGAATATCAAATATATTATTAAATCAACTGATAATATCACATAAAGATACTTGCTATAATTTTAATATAAATTAAAATTCTTGAGTCTATGTATGCATATATGTTTCACATTTACTTTTACACAACTGGCGAAATTCTGCCACATTTTGAACATTTATTGCAAGAGAAAGAAGAAGTGAAAGAATGCTGCCAACTTTTCAAAGTATAATTATTAATAAAATATTCGTTCGATTACAAATTAACCAAATTTTTCCTTTTTTTACAATAACTATAGAAAAAATTATTCTTTGAGAATCCCCCCCCATTATATTAAAATTTAAAATTTATCTTTACAGCGATATCACTTTCATTTCCGTACAATATTTCTTCCAATTGTTATTAAAATTTCATTTAATCCAATATTTAAAAAAAAAGGAAAAAAGAGGTCTGAAATTGGAAAATATTGATATAGGTATTGTTAGCTACTTTACTAGGTAACGATGAGACTCTAAATTACTTATTTACTATTTTTATATTACTTTTTTATATTTTATCTTACTTTGATGATATTTATATTAATTTTAAGGTAGTCATTTAATGACTTTTACATAAAAACCTAAATAATTCGTTGAAATTCAAACGCAGTCCTGAAAAGTACAACATTTGCGTGGAAAGGAAGAAAATATTCGACGACATTAGTACTTCCAAATTATTAGAAATTAACTAAAATTTGGCTTTTTTTTCTACTGTAACTACGAAGAAAATTATACCAGAAAAATATTCTTACAACTTCCTAAAATTCGCTCTTATTTTTTCAGAGCTATAAATTTTATTCCTTTGCAGCTTTTCTATTAGTTGCCATTATTTTCTTTAAAACATTTAACATAGACGGTTTCCATATAATGAAATGAATAGCTACTTTTTTCTAAGGCAGCCTTAATACTCTGAAATATTTTACTACCACTTTTTTTTTACATTCCTCTTTTATTTTGATACATATATTATTATGATGTTTTCATCGGTTTTAACGTAGTAATTTGATGATGCCTGAAAGCAACTTTAATCCACTGCACAAATTCGATGTTGACAAGGAAAGTGAAGCTTCTGCCAATAAATTAAATGTTTTTGAATGATGAAGAGCTAGATTAGTGAAGATTGGAGTGAGTCCGCGCACCTCAAGGGATTATGTAATAATAAGTTTAGTAATGATTTTTCATTGATAACTTTTTAAAATTCATTAATTTCAACCATTGAATGCGGGGTTAGATCAATATTCTTTTTTTTATCCTTCCAATTTACATTTTTTTTAAATAATCATTTTTCTAAAAAATATATTTGAGCTGTATTGCCCTATCTCAAGTAATTCCGCACACTACGTCAGAGAATTCAGCACGTGACTTGCAGTTGACATTTTGTGAATTGGAAAAAAAATTATTGTTTCTTTTAGCCTCTATAAACATAAATGTAAATATTAATCAAATTTGTTTTATGCTTTTCGATTTTATTAAAATAAAGAACAAATTATTAAAATAACATTATAAAGAGAATATTATTAGCATTATTAAGCAAATTTAAGTTAATAAAGTTAAAATCCATTCAGTTTTCGCACAAGCAATAATTTTTATGGGTTCCACAGGAGAAAATTTAGCAACTAAGATCATCACCATTTTCGTAATTTTCAAAATTTATAATCCCGCAACATTAAAGCATATAAAACTGTGACATTATTCTCATTTTTTTCTGACGCAGAATTGTTTCATCCCCTTTTGCCCTATTATTTTCATAGGCTGTTGCACAGATACTAATCAGCTCTGTCTACATTGCTGATTCATATTTCGATAAATTTACACTTTTCAAAAATTGCTTCTATATATTTTAAATAGTTTATTATTTCCTTTTAGATAAAATCATCGATATGATTTGCGTTTGATAGTTTCTTTAATGGTATGAGCAGAGTGCATTTGAGAAAGAACGTCAATCAATCCTAAACATATTAGTTTTTTGTCGATTTATTGAAATTAATTTGCTTTGATTTGGTCCAGGAAAATATTGCACCAACTTTCGAATGGCTACAAAACAGGCTGGCTGTCTTCAGCGCTCTTCTTTTGAGAAGCTGAGAAAACCGTCTTCCTTCTAAAGTGATTTTTCCGAAAGAATAGATTGTAGAAATATATGTCTCGTATAAGGAAAAAATCAGTCTCCCCATTTCTCTGATTTTTCAGACTCCTTGTAAAACAAGCAGCTCCAACATCCCTAATATTCATGCATAATTTCGAGTCATCTGTAAAATAAACAAGAGAGGCATTAGGGAAATGACTGTTGGCACAAATAAATACCGCACATTTATTTGACATGCCGTACAGCAGTTTGAGTTTGTATCTTGCACCGACTTTGCTCTTTCAATTGTTATGGCTTCGATAAAAATTCGCTGACTCAAAAAATAGCATGATATATTGAAAAACACTTGTTCTTCATTTGCGAAGGGCAGTTCTTCTTAGGACTTGGAAGAAGAGTTTTATTTTTGAAAATTAGTGAACCTAAATTATAAAGAAAACGATTTTTTTAATGTACAAGAACGTTCTATTAAAAATAAGAAATTAGAGGATAAATATATTTGTGGGATGTATGTTCCAAAAGGGGAAAAAGTCCAGCAGAGTTTTTAAATATTCATAAACCAATTTATTCAGTGTAAAATCTTGTCAATAATAAAAATAATTCTGAATGCGTGACATAAACAACAGTGTATAACTATTCGCATTCACATCATTGCTCTCACTCTGTATCAAAATTACATTGCTGTTGTACCTATTCGCTTAGAGAGATCTCTATTTGCATTTCTTTTACTTTTGCCAGCTTAAAAATGTATATATTCTTTTCACCTTGTAGACAGGTGGTTCAGAATTATTTCCCGCGCTTTTCACAACTGGAAGCAGCTGTGCTTGGAATTGCTCTGTCTGTGGTATTACCCCGCATTTCCCCATTGCCAGAAAGAAAACCTTATGATGCATTGTTCTAAACGAAAACTCTTAAAGCAGACAATTAACAATTTATATCAGGAACAATGATAGATTTAGTTTATTTTTAATATTTATTATTAATGAAAAAATATATATTTATTTAATTATCTCTAAGTATATTTGAAATTTTTCGTATATTCATTATACATGAATAAAATTTGCATGAAGAAATATCAATACAAAATTACTACTAATTTTGTTAATATAAAATCGATCATACTATACTAAACCTATAATAATCGATAATAATATTACGGAGAAATTTAATTGCTGGCAGTTTTCTGAAAATTACCTAGTTCAAATGTTATTCTAATTAAAAAAAAATTTAAAAATATTTCACACAAAATATGCTTTTGTTCATAACAATATTTTATACAATACCAAGATACACTGCTCAATAATTTGCTGTTCCAACATTTAAATATAATTGTAAATTTAATAATGAATACAATGGATCTAGTTAAATATTTATTTATCTACTTAAATATTTATTTATATATTGTAACTTTTGTGTTGTGGATTACAGAAACTGTAATTATTATTATATTCAAATTTAAGTACATTTCAGTGCTCTCAAATGTACATTTTTTTTTTTTTTTTTTGCTATTTCATTTGGGATATGTACTAACAAATTGTTTGGTTTTCCTATGATTGCATAGGAGCTTGAAACATAATAGTCCATGAGAAAAACCTGGAATATCTTGTAATGATTGATCTAGTGATTAACTTCATAATACTGCAAAATCATTACAATAAATTATAAAATTAAGAAACTTACAACACATTAAAAAAATGAACATTATATCATTTCACAAAATTTATCCTTTTGTATGCTAGAATGTTAGTGCGCTCGATCTTATCTCTAGATATGCGAGAAACCATCATATTTCTTACCTCGTGAATTTCAATGTGAGTAGCATTATCTTGAGATAACATGACTTCCACTATTGGCATTACATTATTATGTTTGTAATTTGCTTTTTTATTGAACAAATCGAAGATTTTGATAAATTTATTTCCAAAACAATGTGGATCATATTGCAATTAACAATACTTATATTAATCCTGTACTTTTTTAATCTATAATAAACACACATACTAACTTTGCTTTCAGACATATTTATATTTAATATATAATGTGTAAAAAAAAAATGGGAGCCAGCGTCCTGGCATAGGGGTAGTGGATCGTCCCCGCTATCCTGGAGTCCCGGTTTCGAGTTACGGTTCGGGCATGGTTGTTCTTCTTTTGTGTTCTATCTGTGATGTGTGTGAATGTGCCCCCACCCCTGTAAAAAGAGGTTGTGAAAACGAATGTGACGCATGAAGTAGCTAAGTCGTACTCTTGGCACTTCTAAAAAAATAAGAGACGCTCACTCGTCTTAAATCGCTGACAGATAACTGTCAGCGGGCTTGTAAAGTGCCATAAGTCACAACATAACAAGAAAAAAATGTCTGTTAATTTGTTTGTACGTCTTCTGTGCTTTGCTATTTGATTCATCTGCTTGCGATGAAGCTTTGGTGATCTATACACGTGCTTGCAAAGATCTCCTATAAAACTAGCCTTACTTTCGAGCGTCGTTTAACCCTATCAAAAATATTTCGATAATTGTTATTTCATTTTAATTTTTATATTCATATTTTTTTTACACACTTTAATCTGAGGAATGCCCGTCAATGGCACAGATCGTAAAGAAAAAGAAAAACTGAACTTTTTTAATAAGATGAAAAATTGAACTTTTTTATTATGTCTAACACATATTCTCAATCTGTTTAAAAATTACAATAGGTCAAAGGAAGAATTTTTTTTTCCATCAGAAACCTTTGCTGGCACACGCACAAATTATCAAAGTTCTATTGCAACCGGATTAATTGTATAGGAGCGCATAGAAAACTACAAAACAAATATATATTCTTATGTATTAGATAATTTAAAAAATATTATAATTTTTATATCAATATAAAAAATATTATAATATATAAAATTTCTTTAAACGCCAGGAATACCAGATATATCAATTAGTATTAATATAAAGCTACTAATATTAAACCTTGTTTCAAAAACATTGAAGTCTAATTTAATCAACTCTAACTAAATTAATTAATTAATATTAAGTTTAACAATTAAATATTCAAAAAGTAATTTCTGTTTTTAAAACCAAGTCTGAATCACAAAATATTGCTATTGAAAATTAATATTACTTCCAAACTGTATTTTCCATATAGACTAAACAGCGGTGCTTTATCTTTGATAACAACCAAACTACAAAATGTTGCTAATGGAAGTTAATATTAAAATGGGAGACTATTCTGCTTTAAGGGAAACACATCAATGGCTAGTTCTTCCACTTTCGAATGCATTGTTTATTCCTATATTTCTCATTTATTATACAAATAATAATAAATTGATTATTGTTATTTATATGCATTGATTATACATCATAAAAAATCTCTACATATAAATAAAGCTATCAAGAAAGGATGAAACAAAATCAAGTGTGTCGGTCTAACGTGCCATATTCAATTAGAAAGCAAAGGGACAAGCACTTTTTTTTTTTGAAATCACGTTGCTGCACATAAAAATGTTAAACGAAGCGTGAACAATAGTCTAAATTTTCTTTTTATAAAAATTGTCTTTGTTATTTTCCTACTTCGAAGAAAAAGTCAAATTGGACAGCTAAAATTAGAAAGAGAAAATATTTTCTAATTTGATCATTTTTTTCCTTTTTAGTCAGACTGGTCCATATATTAAATTTCTTCAACCATTTTTACTTTTAAATTTTAATATTATTTGTGATCTTCAAAATTAAATAAATCAAAAGAGGCCCTTCGCTAATCATGAATGAATGTTGTACGTAATATGAATGTAATTGAAGTGTTTGTTAACTAATTATTAATATGTATTATTGCTAAGGCTAATTAAATGTGTGCGTTTTTTACCGTTAAGCGTTCAATATAAAATTTGTTCAATTTAAGCGCTTAAAAATAAAGTAAGATTTATTATTATATTTTTTTTGGTTATGATTTCTCTTGTGATCAAGAATTTTCCCGAGATTTACCTTACATCATTGATCAAAAAATGTTTGAATTTGAATCTTAATAGTATAGTTGAAAACGCCTTGTTAATAAATATGAAAAAAATACTTTAAATAGTTATTAACAATAGGATTGCTAGTGATCGATTATTTTCTGTTATTGATATCTGTTATTTAAAATAGACATGATGCCTCTAGACGTTATATTCTGTTTAACGTACAATCGAAAAACATTGTCTTTCATTGTCTATCTCAAAATAAAGTTTATGTTTTGTATTATCTAATTGCTAATGTTACACACTTTATTTATATCCCAGATTCTACTCAATAAAGTAGATATTTTTAACAAAAGCAAGGAGCTAATAACCATTTTTTAAATCGGCATCTCTTTTTTTGGGGGGGGGGGGAATTACAACAGCGTTGCCACTCTCGTTAAACTAAAAAAATTGTAACATTGTTGCCATTCACTTAAAATTTTGAATTACGAACGTAAATATAACATACAAAGTTAAGAGAAATATTATGCCATCAATCTTTTTTCTCATGCATTATTGTTAATAGAACAAAATAATGGGCCACTTAGTGTTTTCAATCATATTCTATTATCACTATGTTCTCTTTAACTACATAATGACATTAATAAATAAACAATGGGTAGATGGCTGCTATATTATCGCGTGTTTCACAAAGATACAATCTCTTTTCTGCAGTCAAAGGATACTATAAAAATCATTAAATGATACCCTGAAGGCATAATGTATGTAATCATTATTAATAAGCCAAAATAAAATTTAAAAAAATGTAAACATTGTAGATAAAAAAATCGAAATACATATTTAAATCTAAAAGATGTCAATTTCTATGTACACATTTTTAAAATACGATCAAAGTTAAAAAAAACAACAAAAAAAAAACACTACCCTCAGTTAAAATAAAGTCATTAAATTGTTTTGTTCTAGCAAGAGATGAAATAATATGTAGCTATTTGAATAGCTAATAATATAAAAATAAATAGTATTCATAGTATTTACTTTAAACTTGTGGTGGAATATGAAGTTCGCCACAGTTCTATGTCAGCCCATTGACAAGAAATAGATTCAATGGAAGGAATGTTTCTGAAATACTTCACTAAAAGTCATGCTATTATTATTGTAAAAGGGAAACATAAAACTTGAATACTTTATTTAAGGTATCTAAAGAAACTTAGTAAAGCCGATGAGTTTGTTGTCAGGTTTGAATACTGCAGAAAATTAAAAATTAGAAAATGTGAAAGAAAAAGAAAAACAGTTCTTTATATGATCAAACTATTTCAGTCATTATTTAAGATTTTTTTTAAAATCTTCATATTCATTAAGTAATAGAATTTCCTCTTCGAAAATTGGCAACCATAAGCTAAACGTACTATCAAATTCTTAAAAAAAGATTAAAAACATTATATATCTAATAATTTTAACTCATATTTGCATGAAATCATCAGCATGTACCTATGAATATTTACATATTTGAACTGTCTAAAAGAAATATTAACAACTGAAAAGCTGAATGAGATTAAAATTGAAATGAAGAAAGATGCAGATGAGGAGTAAAAAAAATATCTACATATTACAAAATTTTTCAAAAAGAATTACTATAATGCAAATTAAGATTGTAATCGTATTTAAAATAGGAAAAAAAAAACCCGCATAAAATGAAAAAATTATGAGAAAATACGACTGATATTTTTATATTGTGTCAAAATTTAAAAATATATATATTCAGACAACCTTTGAACTTCAAAGGCTTATTTTCGAGTTATCTGTTTTGCGCATTAAGGAGTTAATAAAACGAATAGAAATACTAGTGAAACAATCGTTAGTATAAGCATTCAAAATCGTTTTCTAATTTATCTTGCTGCTCGATTCTAAAAACACTGAAATGAAGAAGTCTGCATCGTTTGCATAAATAATTATATATGCTTTCAAAATTTTAATCCACTTAAGATTTTTTTTTTCATTTCTGAAAAGCGAACCAGACAATTAGGTCATTTTCAGTTTTGCTGTAACGGTGTATTTAAATTTTTCATTTGCAAACCTCATTGTCACAATTTTACAAACTAAAAATCTATGAATATGAAATTTTAAGTAAATCTTAGGATATTGCAAAAATTTCAGTGAGAAATCCATGAGAAAAAAGATTCATGGTTGTCTTAATATTTATGAATGTGGAAAATATGCAATTATTATGTCACATTCTTTAATATTTTAAAATTGGCATATCGGCAATTTTTCATTGAGTATGCCATGCATTTTTTAAAAAAAAATTATTAGTCAAAGGCAAATGTTTTTCAATCAAATTATTTGTTAAAATAAAATAAAAAAATTGCATTTATTTATTTCTTGGTTATTTATGAAAAAATCATTATCACTTTCTTATACATTAATAAATCTAGGTTATACTAATTTTAATTTTTCTTTTACTGATTTGTCCTTTTTTAAGCATTAGATTTAAAATATCGATTATTTTGCATTTTATTCCGGACATCTGGTAGATATTAATAAAAAGAAGTGAAGTAGGATTTAAGCCAGAACATCTGTTTAGATGAAATTAGATGTTTTTTTTTATTCTCTCGTTTATTTATGGAAAAAAAATGGCATAAAGTAAATAAAAAATGCTGGCCGCTGTGATTATTAAAGAAAAAATTAGATTAGATATCTTGTGAAAATGTTTCATCATAATTAATTTAACAGTAAATAAAAAATAATGATTCAGTATTCAGTTTTAAAAACTCCTTCATTAATGAAATAAAATGTGCATGATAGGTTTTACCAAACGATTGTTGAAAACGATTACCAAACGATTTACCAAACGATTGCGAAACTTCTGGATGCGACATTTACATTTATAATTTAATAGAATAAATCACAAATTAAAACATGGATTCATTAAACTTTATTTTTTTTTCAATGTAATAAAATAAAGTAGGGAGACTATTATTTAATCTTTTCACTGATTTATTATTTTACTTTATTCGCTCTTTTTCTTAAATACGTTTATAATTGCATTCATATTTATTTTGTTGAATCTACTTCGGAAAAACATAAACTTCCTTCCTTCATTAAGTTATTGCTTTTTCTTTTGCCTGACAGAAGGCGTTTTTCTAGCTTAATTGATTTTTATCTTATTAGTTTTTTACATTATAATTATTTTTAAAACGAAGTTGTACTAATACTGATTAATTGTTCTAAGTAATATCCCAAAACTTATTTTTATTTATAAAAAAAAGTTTTGCATTTGATTATTAAATTATTCCAAATAATTTAATAATCAATTAAAATCTTTATTTATTTTATTTATTTTCCAAATAAGAAATAGTATTATTTTGAATCGTGTAACTGATTCATATGAAACGAAAAATTCCTGTAATACATCATATTCAACAATTATATTGCTGAATGTATAATCTTGATATTTGTTGGAAAAAAACCATAAGAAACATCAAGCATTAGGAGTATTGAAAATTTTAATTCACATATAATTTATACATCTTTCTATATATATATATATATATTACAATTAAATCAAGAAAATATGAATTAATTGAGTACTGCAATTTGAAAGTAATGAGTTTGTAAATATTTTAATATGAAGACATATATGAACATTTATATAATACGATTTTAATAAAATTTATCATATTTTATGATATTTTGGATTATTTGATAGAAAAAACAATAATAAAAACAGATTTTTTTTTTGCAATTAAAAAAACAACAGAAAATATTCTTTTGGAACCAGAAAACATGAGTCATCACATTCCTATTTCCTATCATACCAAATATATCACAGAAAATATTCCTATCACATCACATTCCTATTATGATCAATCATACACAAAATTAAAAAAAGAAAAAGACTTTCTTTTTGAGGTTTATCTGCAGTAGATTTTGTATAACATCAATAATTTTATGTGACAGATCCCAAAATGGAAATAAATCAATAAATTTATTTTCATCTTAACAAAAGATAATGACATACTCAATAGAAGGAAGTATTTCTTAGTAGTGTGAAAATATATACAAGACCACTCTTTATTTTCAAAGATTTTACCTAATTTCCTTCCATGTAATTTCCTCATAACCTCAGCAAGAAAATAATAACTAGTGCTGCCATCTATTTTCCTTATTACGTAACAGAAAAGATATATTCACTAAAATCAAAAATAAAAGACAATCATGAAATGAAACAATAAATTGGTTTGGAAAATGTTCTTGGTAGAACTAGGTATATTTAAATTTTCAAAATTCGATATTTTAGCTTTAGTCTAAAAAAATTTGAAATCTTGCAATGATAATAGAAATATATACAGATCGAAAGATAAATATTCCAATAATAATAATTATCCAATATTTTTCACACAAGGTGAACAATTTGTTTCGACTATTGTAATAATTCATTAATTCGGAGTTTATTTTTCATTAAATGGGGGGGGGGGGTGCCTTCATTTTTGCATGGGAAAAAGAAAAAAAAAATTAAATCGGGAAATGGAGAATCTGGCTATGCATATATTAAAGAAATAAAGCTTTTGAGAGGAAATATAAAAGATAAATTACTTTAAACTACTTAAGCATTTTTAAGTAATTATGCGTCTGCTTTAATCTTTTTTAAGGTCTTCAGAAATATACTTAACAAGAATTCATCAATTTTAAAATTAATTTTTTTCTCCTCTAAATTGAATTGTTATCTCAGAATAATTTTTTAAATCGCACAATATAAAGCAGTTTGAACGTAATGTTTATTGTTAAATTATTAATATTTATCTTAATTTTATTATGTACGAACATAAATTACAGAAAAAAAAATGTCTTAAATTCTGAACACATTTTTCTGTTGGGCAAAATTTTGATATTTCAGTTTCTTAGTAAATTAATTAAGCTAAAATCAAATTAATTTCATTTGTTACGTTAAATTAATTTTTCTTCATAATAATATAAATGTTAAAAATTTAAATAATTATACATTTACCAGGTAAGAATGAAAAAATTATTCTAATTCTTCTTTATTCGTGCTGCCATCTATCGGTACATAATTACTGATAATAATAATTTGATGATTTAAAATAATTCTTTTGCACGTGCTGTCATCTATATTATAAATATAAAAATAGTTCCAAAAATAATTTTTTATAAATTTCAAAGGAACATTTAAGTTGCTCTTAGTTTATTAGTGCTATTTCCTCGAGACAGAAAACAAGAATTTCTGAGCTCTGTAAACATATTAAAAATCGTCCTCTAATTACTTCAGAATTTAATCAATCGTTTTAAAGAAATCCGAGAGAGGAAAAACTAATCAACATATTAAACGAATATTTTCTTTTGATATCATGAATTAAAAATTACATATTTATAATTAACATATTTTTTACTAAGCTCAAAACTTTCGTTCTTGAGAATAAAATTCAAGGAGTTCTCGATTTTAATTGTTATTTGTATTTATTATATTCAAACTAGTTTTCTTTAATTTATTTGTCTTATATTAATTTACATGTGGTTCCACTCGTTTTGTAAATTTTCTTATTCACAATATTTTAAATCAATTTATTGGTATAATAAAATAATTAATTTGATTTCTAAATTTTTTTCTTGTATTGACATAGCTAATAAAAATTTTGTGATTGAAAAATCAAAGTCTATTAGTACTATAAATCAATAAATTAGTTGTAATAATGTATTTGAACTATTTAATATCAATAACTGCGAATTTTTAAAATTTTTTTTCACTTTTGATTAAAACTCTTATCTATTTACAAATATTATAAAGACTAATGAAAATGCAGCATTTTCATTTTCATAAATAGGGTATTATGAATTTAAATTGGGTATTAAAGACCTTTTTATATTGGGTATTAAAGACCTTTTTATATTGGGTATATATCATATTTTTTCAACCGACATTCTTTAAATGTTTAAACCAAGCTTTTAAGTCAAATAAGTCAAAATCTAAGACAGTTTATAATTTGGCTACTACTGTAGATTAAAAATATTAATTTATTCTTATTTATATCAATGTGAATTTTGTAGACATTTTCTTTAATGAGAGTGCCTTTTTCACAATATTATTCTACAAAAGAATATATAAAGAAAAAAAAAAAAACTTTTTTTCTTTCAGTAACAATATTATGTATTATGTATTAATATTCAGTAACAATATTAATACATTTCTAAATTTATGGAATATTGATTTTTTTTTTATTTGCACCACCACCTTTATAAGAAATTTGTTTTTATTTTGTACATATCTGTGAAAATAACAGCACTTGTAATTAATATTACTATTTATTATGATAAATGTATGCGTTTGATCACAAGGAATGAAGGAAAAAAATTCTTTTTTTTTATTGAGGTTCTTATTTTTTTTTATTTCTGCAGAAAATTACATAGTTAATTATATTTGAAAGTATTGAAAAGATCGATATACAACAGCTTTCTTTGGAGGGGAAGTGGGTATTAAGGATTGATGGACGCGACGAAGAAAATCTTCCAACAACTTAAATTCCATTTAGTTTTGATAATATATATATATATATATATATTCTTCTATCTACATCTCTTGATTGAGTATGAAAAATTTATGAACTTAATACTCTAAGCATTTATTATATTAGGATTGTTAAAATGACTTCGTCAGAGAATATATTATAATGATAAATCATCTATATCTGTAAACACGTTTATCTTTCTATTCATATATTGTAAATAAGCAAGAAAAAGGGTCACAATTTCAGCGAAATACCTAAAATTTGATGTTGTTTAATAATATATGAATGGTTAAACATTATTTTAAATAAATTATTCATGTAACAACATGATAGAGCAAATTTCTAAAGCAGTTTACTTCCAATTAAACGTTTTTTATTTGTGCGTTCATTCATTATTTTAAACATTTCAGAGACATCTCAAAAATAAACTCGCAACATTTAAGGATTTGCTATAAGGTGCGGTGAATCAAATTGCACATTCTTTTCTTTTTCTGCTTTTATTTTATTTCATTTTATCTAATGTTAATAATAATGTAAAATGTAAGCTACAGTCATTTACAAAAACTTTACGAACTTAAGTAGATAAATTAGGTCTATGTAAGTAGACATTGTACTTTTGAAATTGAATATTAATAATTCAGTCTATCGAACATGTTGTAACTGTCTTTATAATACAATTTTATCTTTAATTCTCTGAATATCAACACGATTCTACCAGATAGCGTTCGCTATCTATCAGTTGTTCAAAATTACGAGGTTTATCCCAAAATAGCCCTAGTGTTGCTTTAAAACGGGACTTTAATATACCTAACTAAAATAAACTAAACAACCAGATCGGGTAAGTTCTACACTGATGGGACAATCTGTATTTTAAATGAGGAACGCAGTTTATTATTATCAAGGGAGGGATTAGAGAGAGAAATGCTTGCCATTCATTTTGACAGTGATGAATTGCTTTTGCCTTCTGAATAGCTCCAAATAACTGCAGAAATAAATACGAACTGAATTTTACTTGATTTAGTCTGAAATCCTTACCTTGTTTACAGCGGACGAGTTCTTTTCACTGACCATTTGCGCACAAATCTCGACATACTACTATATTTAAGTTTCAGTTGCATTCAGAAATTAAAGGGTTATGCTTACAGTGACAATATCTCTTTGAGGCAAATAATTTAAGTTGCTATTATTTTCTCGTGATAGAGTGACCCAATAATTTATGCGATTAATGGTCATCTACGCTTCAAAACTGATGAAACAGTAAGCCTTGGTGAAGTTTTGAGTAAACTTGACAAAAGCCTATGAAATGTTTTAGATGTTGAAAAAAGTCATACAAAGAAAATATTATAAATAATACCGATATTTCGAATCGATATGAACGATTATCTTATATATTCACACTGAGTAAGAGTCATTCATTTAATCCAATAGTCTTTTATACATCCTTAATACCTAAAAAAATGTTACATTCAGCAAAAAAAGAAAAAAAAATGGAATTCCATAATTTAGATAGTAGGCATAAGCATCTCAATTTTTTTTCTTCTGGTTTTTAACATCTGAGCAATAAACGGCATTTCTTTATATCTAGAAAGAAGTAGTTGGTATTTCTGAAATGAGGATAAAAACTTAACTGAAAAATACCAGCATTTTCCCACAGTAACCCTTTGTTATTCTTAAAAATGAAATACGATTAAAATTGTTGAATTTTTTAAACAATAAAAGAACACAAAAAAAATCATCTGCGAATATTATATATGGCCGAGAAAAAAATTTTCAGGAAATATTTCTATAGTGGACGACATATTTAAATTTATGTATAAATAGAAGATATTCGTGTTTCGAATGAGACAATTTTCAATAAAAAAAGAATCTTACGAATCTTTTAAAGGTTTTTTTGACGAATAAATTTTATAAATTCCATTTTTTGAGGATTATACATAACGCGATTAAGTGTATACAGAGATATTTCTGATTCATTTAATCAAACAATGTAATACGTATCAATTTTTATGTATAAAAATAAAAATTCGTTTGTTTATTTGAACATACAATTCCACACAGTTGATGGATTCGAATGAAATTTACCGACACATCCATTGGTATCTAAAAGACTTAATTAAGCAGCCGACCTGGCGTAGGGGTAGTGCGTCTTCCCCTTGATCTGGGCGTCCCCGGTTAGAGTCCTGGTTTAGACATGGTTGTTTTCTAAACTGTGCTTTATCTGGGAGGGGCGTGAAAGCCCCCCCCTACAAAAAAGGGTTGTGTAAGCCAATGTGTGTGTCATCTTCATATTAGCTGGAAGTCAGACTTCTGTCTTTGGGTGCTCAGGGGCTTTGCCTTGAGACGTCACTGCGCACTCGGCTGAAATTGCTGACAGTTCGTCAGCTGGCTTGTAAAGTGCCATAAGTAACAACAACACATTTAAGTAATCTAATAAAAATTATTATGTTATTCTAAAGGGGGTGAAATCTAATTTTAGAGAAGCTGATATAAGTATCATAACTAGAATTGAATGTATGGTTCTGATATTTCTAATGTAATATACAGTGTGCCTACTTAAATCTTTTATACCCCCCCCTCTTTTAACTTTAGAAAGACGACAGCTATATTCATGAAAGTTGAGTCTGATTGTAGCTAAATGGGTATGTGGTATGTGATGCGATTGCGTACGGCAGTACCTAGTTGACAAACTTTGAACTTAGCGTTCTTATCTACAAAACAATGCAAAATTGTAATTTTCTCGATGCAGTACAGTAAGACACCAGTGTTCATTTGTTTGTTTGCATTTCCTAATCTTGTGACGTTATTATTATTATTATTCGTTGTTTATAGATCTAAAATTGAGAATAAATATTATTAAAATAAAGTACAGAGAAAACAACCTTATATAAATCAATGGGAGTTTCAGGTCTTCTGCTATAATGAAGGAACTGCCATTGGTAATAAATTAATAGCAAGCGTAAATTAAACATGCTATCTTGAACTTTTCAGTCTACAGTTTAATCACAAGCTCATCTTACTTGCCAAACTCTATGACTTTCGCCAACTACCTATATCGTGTTATATCATCAAGCAAACTTGCCTACTCAAAGACGCCAAGTTATCAGAAGAGGATACCAGACCAGACGTCAAGTTACCATATATAAAATGATGAGTTATCAAGCAGAAATTCATGCATGCCACATCATTTAACATGCGATCCACTTCTACACTTCAGCGAATGAAAATACAAGCATTAGCACCAGCAATAAACTATCCTGATGACCGAACTAACGATGAGCAATCCTTAATTGATAAAACAATAAATTGAATTTCAATTTATTCTAAAGTTGTCCTTCTTAATTCAATTATTTCCAAAATAAAATATTAGAATTTGAATAAAAGAAGCACTGGTTGTTAGAAAATTGATAATGAATTTTGAAAGTATTGGTTCTTCTTACATTTTAATTTGGTTTTCCTCTCTCAGTAACTGAACTCAAGGTGGATTTGTAATTTATTTAGATATGATTAATTATTGAAATATGATGCATTTGATGCAAATCCATGTCAGAACTTATTAAAAAATATCGAATCAGAAAGACATTTTTATTGAATAACTGATTAACATTTAACCTCACAATGGATCATTTTTACCTTCAACACAGTTGCATATTTTGCTCAAAATATGCTACGAATTTATTTCAGGATATTTCTTTTGATTTGTTTTGATTTCTTTCCTTTTGAAATTCGCTTCTTTTCCCATAGGGGCCTAAGAAATTGATTTCGTATATATAAGATATTGTAGTTTTTTTATATATGAATTGGAAATTCATGAAAAAAAAAACATTCGAAAGTTATTTTTCGAGTTCAGAATGGTTTTGTTGGAAAATAAAATTATTTCTTTTATGCGAACTTTTTATTGATATCATTAATCAGTCTTCTGCAATAAGTAACTTAAATTTTCAATTTTTTTATATTTGATCATTTTTAAATAAATAATATACAAATGATTTTACACGATACTTCCAGAACATTTTCTTGCACGCCATCTTAAAGCAGTCATATGACTATGTGCCTCTCTTTATTATCCTCTCTAAGAAATAATTTAATTGAAATTTATTTTAATTGCCCATTGAATTTATTGTCAATATGGCAACTCAAGTAATTAAGGGAAGAAATTCTTCTAACAACCTTTGGAGATTACTTTACATTTTCAATTCTGCAGTATTCTTTTTACCAGCCATCTTTCATCACGGCGCTGAAAATTTGAAAGGTGCAATAAAATAGATTTTAATCAATAATTTGAAAATCTAATATGTAAATTCGATGATAGATAATTGTGATTATTGCGATCCTAATTCACACAAAGAATCAAACGAAACTTATAATTTATTGTATATATAATTAATTGTATTTTAACCTTTGAGAAGTAGTATTTGACAGAAATTTTAAATAATATTTTACCGTCTATTTTCATTTATTAATGACACATTTCACAAAATTCAAACAGAGATGTGTATGGGAAAGTAAAATAAAGAAATTGAAGATAAAATGCAGTTTTGGGGCAATGGATTAACTTTATTACTAAGTGGAGATGAGACAGATATGCCAGGCATGGATAAAGGGAATAGCAATTCTAGCAAAAAAATGGCACAACCATAATCATAACTATTAACATTGAGGGAACCTTAGAAAAAGAATCATTAATTTTTTTATAATAATATAACTAATGCTCTTTCTCTATCTAGGCGGCCATCATTTTTTCAGCTTCTATATTATTTTTTTTACTTGCTTTTGTGATTTATAAGTCGAAGCATAGTATAAGCAATATAAATTCGTGTATAGTATAAGCAAAAGTTGAGGTATATACAGACTCTCTTATATATTATTCTCTATTTCTAGTAACGATAAAAGTTAATGTTTTGTTGATGCTCTTTAGGTCAGACCTTTTGACAATTAAATACAAAATTTGGCACAGATTTATTCTAGAGAGGGGAAATGTATACCTCGGAGCGATATTTTTGCAAATCGTATTGAAAATCTTTATTAATTATAATTGTTTTTTCAGCCACAACTCATTGCTTGAATGATATCCTAAATATTTTAGAATTGGAATTATTTTTGGTATGGCTTATAATAATATATTTTTTGTCATGCATTTTTTTTAAATTTTAGTACTCTTTAATAATATTTTTGCTGTGTAATTTATACAATGGATTTCATTATGGAAAACAAAATGAAACTGGTCTCATTTTTCCCATCAAATATTCGATTGTCGGCTTTCCTTCCATTGCAAAAGGATGAGAAAGAATAGATTTCGCATACTATCTGCAAAATTTGTACGAAGAATCAGAAAAAGAAATTATTTCACTACAGATGATAAAATAAAATTTGGAATAGAATAGCCAAACTGAGAGAGAGAGGTACAAGAAGGGATTGCATACTTTTAGCAGCTTAAATAACCTAACATGTCCATTCCAATTCCTAGGATGAATATTAGGTGATATAATGTGGTGCTATTTTTCTGTTATCTAATAACTGATATACATACATAAAGGAAAATACATTGTATGTTAAAATGTGTTTCCTATTACTACAGTATTTGCTGCTTTATGATCAAGAGTTTTCTTTCTTTCTTTGTTTGTTAAAGAATTTCTGCTTGCAACTTTTAGGCAATTGTAAATCTAGTTGTAATGTTTTGAGTGGACATTCTGAAGGGCTAAGTAAAAACGCAGCAAATTAAATCCTTATAACTTTTTTGGTGTCTTTTAACTGTCTCGCTGCGTAATTCTTTTATCAAAATAGGTTCAAAAATTGCGAAAGGTTTCCCGCCAGACATCTCTGAGCTTTGAAAAGAGCCCGCAAAATGCTGCAAAACATGCTTTATATTTCGAAGAACCATGGGCAATTAACGATATATATATTAACTCGGATCTGAATGAAACCAGAAAAACTGAAATGAAACCATGAATGGGAAAAAAGAGGGTTGCATAGCTAAATAGACGGAAAAACTCATCCACGCGGAAATCGCGGCTGCGTAAATTTAGGCACTTTTTCTTTGCCTGTTTAAATCGCGGGATACGTAGCGAAAGGCTCAACTCTCCAAGACTAATTATTTTTAAAAGATGGCTCTCAGATCTTAATAATCAGTTTTTAAAATTATGAAACAACGGATTTTACGAAAGTTATTCAATGCTTCCTTTACATTCTTACAAGGATATTTGGAAGGAAAAAATCACTATTAAGTTGAGTTAAACTTTTTGATCACAAAGAAAGAAAAAATATTCTTCGACCACAAATATGTGGAAACATTTTTGTTTCCTGCTTCTTAAGAAAGAGTATTTCAAGAAATGAATTGCTTTAAGCTTTTTTAGCCACAATCATCCTGATATCTAAGAAGCAGCTTACCATCTAACAAGCAGCTATGCGATACTTTGTAGTGCACTAGCCACAAAATGAGCTTATGGGCTATTCTGTGATTTTATCTACTGTTCTCTGAAAAGCGTTTTAATCAGATGTACAAAAACTGCAATGACGTTATTAGTCTAGCTAAGTAAAGATCTCTCTATTTTTTCTTTTATAGATTAAAAGAATTTGAGCCATCTCCCATGAGAAATCTTCAAAGGAACCATTACTTTCTTTTATGGTTTGCTCTGAACAGCGATTAGTTGTTATATATGGTAGATTGGTTGTTATATAAGAAAATGGTCATTATTTCGGGTTTTTATTATTTCAGAAAGCCTGATAGTATATAAAACTTAGTGCTAAGGGAATATTTGAGGAATATACTAAAAGAATATATATATATATATATATATATATATATATAAATGGGTTGCAAATATAAATGGGTTGCTGCGATTTTTTTTTCTGGTGAAAACATATGATATATAAATAAACAACATTATATTTCCTTGAATTAAATAAATTCAAGCCAAAGAGCATTGTTGAAAATTATTATAATTACACTTTAAATCCAAAACTATCATTATTCTGCAGATATGACATCCAATTATGATTTTTCATTAAATTCATCTATGATTTGCAGTTTAATGCATAAAATTTAGAACCAATTTAATTTTAAGTATTTATGTTTATAATGTGTAAGATTCTCCGACATCATCAAGAGGCCTTTAATTTGTGTCTCCTCTGTTTCCTGGTAATAGGAGAAAAAAAACCATTGTTCATAATTAAAATTACGATGCAAAATTTTATTTGGCGACCCGTTCACTGGTTAACTAAAAAAATGGGTGAATTAAATTTAAATTCAATATCTTACACCTAAC
>JAPMOR010037442.1:650-57178 GCA_026543865.1 Argiope aurantia | reverse complement strand
TTTTTCGTGAAAATGGGATATAATTATTATTAGGGATTGCAATACCGGGATACCGAATACCAGTATTTTGAGCCATTTGTACAATTTTGTAATACCGGTATTCACAAGTTTAAATACTGTTTTTTCGGTATTTACTAGAAATTTTTAAAATTGTCTCCACTATATGTTCAGGGATCGCAAAATAGTATACGTTTTTGTTTTTATGTTTCCCTAACGGGCGAAATTAATTAGCTAATTAATGGCTTAGTTAATTGCTTAAATATAAATTAGCGAAACATAGATTATCCCTGAAAGAAGATATTGTATCTATAACGACTGATGGAGCAACAGTTATGAAAAAAGTTGGAAAGTTGATTGGTGCAAATCAGCAATTGTGCTATGCTCATGGAATTCAATTAGGAGTAATAGATGCATTATACCAAAAAAATAAAAAACAGAAGAATACAAATACTGTGGATATAGAAACTTCGGATTCCATCTTTGAAGAGATTAAGAGTGAGAGTGATATTGACAATGAAGATAATGATAATGTAATTGTTGAAGAAGATATTGCTAATGAGGGTGAAATATTAACCCATCAAGAATTGCTTCCTATAATTTATAAAGTTCGAAAAAGTGTTAAGATATTTAAACATTCCCCTATAAAGAATGACATATTACTAAAATATATACTAACTGAAAATGAAACAGAATATATATTAATATTAGATTCTAAAACACGTTGGAACAGTTTACACCTAATGATGGAACAATTTTTGAAACTGAGAAATCCAATCCAAGCAATAATCGACTTAAACCTGTAAATTAATTTTTCAGATGGTGAATTCGACTTAATATCCAGAACTGAATCAGCTCTACTTCCAATAAAACTGACTATTGAGGCATTATGTCGGAGAGATTCCAATTTATTAACAGCTAATGCAACAATAAATTTCATGTTGCAGTCACTGAAAGAACAGCACACATCACTATCTGAAGAATTATATATTATATTGAAAAATCGCACAGAAGAAATGCATACCGAAATAGAAAATGTCTTATGGTATTTACATAATTATAATGATTTTAAAAATGAAAAAGAAGAAAAGAAAATAACCAATTCAAATCTGATTAAGTTTATAGTAAATTTTCTTAAAATTTTTTACCCACAAACCTATCCACATTCAGAAGAATTCGGTTCAGTTATCGAAGATTATGATGACACTAATGTCGATAGTGAAAAGGAATTGTCTCTTGAACAAAAATTAAAATTAGCGAAAAATAAAAAAATTTCAACGAACCAAAATAAAATACAGAAATCAGCTATATCCAAAACCATCCGATGAGAAATCGATTTATTTGAAGATGAGGGATTTAGAGGTAAATACTCGGAAAAAATATATCGCGCATTGCTAACAGTACCACCAACTAGCGTAGATGCCGAAAGAGCGTTTTCGACAGATGGTCATTTTTGCACAAAATTACTTCTCAGGCTTAATGACAGTGCAATTGATGCATTATGTTTTTTAAGATCACATTTCAAAAATTTGTAATAGTACCACAGACTGAATAGGGATATTTACACTTTTTTGTGATTTAAATAAATAAAATGTTCCTTTACTTTTTTGTGATTCTTTATATACTGTTATAATTTATAAGTTACAAATTTTTTTTGTGATATTTACACTCTCTAATAAAACTGGCAAATAAAACAAAGAAACACCTGCGGTTTTTTTTCTCTCTCTCTCTTTTTCTAAAATTTCTAATACCGGTATTAAAACCGGTATCCCGGTATTAAGATCTAAAAAATACCGAATACCAGCATTGAAATTTTGTTCCGATATTGCAATCCCTAATAATAGCCTTTAGATTATTCGTAATTCCATTTGCAAAAAATAGCACAATACAGATACTTTGAATTAATTTGTATAAAATAAAGAGAAAAAAAAAAGGCTAAAAAAGCCTTATATAGCGCATTAAAATAAAACCTTTTCTTTCCAAATTTCTCTTAATAAATTTTTTGAAACATTTAATCATTCTATTACATATTTTTAAAAAAATAGTGAGGTGGTGACAAAAATTTTGATATAAACATTTGTAATGTTTTAGTCTCCATGTTTTTTTTAGATTTCGTGATGAAAAATCAATGAAAATGCTCTCCAGATCTGTCTTTCCTAAATTTAGCATGTGAGTAATTTCGTGGAAGTTTATATCCTCTTTAAGAAAAAATTTTTTCACAAATTTATCAGTTTTTTTTAATTAATTAAAAATCTATCGAGACACAAATTTATTACTTTTATAGATAGAAAAAATTTCACAAAAAATTCACATTAGAAAAATTCACTTCAGAATTTTACATTAGAAAAAATCACTTTTACATCACTTTAAAATTCAAAAGATAGCGTTCTAGTGGTACCATATTTCCTTTCGAAATTAAAAAAAAAGTTATAAATTGTTAAAATTAATTTTAATTATAATTTATAAAAATACATTTATAGTCATAGTGAAATTGAAATCTGATTTTATTATTTCATGAAATTAATGTTTTAAATTCTTTCCGCGTTTTTAATATTAAGATGAAAAAAAATTGCTTCATTTCAAGATTTGAATGCAAAAACTGAAATGTTGCGCTTTATTCTGCAACATGCTTTGAAAACATGCTAAAAAATGTAACATTAGTGATTTATATTTTTAATCGCATGTCTTTAATATAATAGATTTTAAAACAATTGGAATGAGTTATTATGCAATTAATCTAATGAATATTATTGATTTTTTTCATTTGCGCAATATGAAAGAAAGATATTAAAGAAAGATTTAATTACTATTTGAAAATTTGCTTTCGATAAAGACTGGCCATATAATTATGAAAAAAAAAAATGGAATTGACAACATTAGAAATTTTATTTTCAGATAGACATGCATGTTTTGATGCATATTTTTTAATATCAAGATTGCCAATAAAGCTAATTTTTTAATCTTTACTTTCGGGAATGTAGAATTGTGAATAGCTATTATTATGCGTTGGTTTTTGTTTCCACTTTTTTATTTTAAATATTTTAAATTTTAAAATATTTCTTTAGAATTTTCATTGAAATTTATATACTTTAGCTTTTAAAAAAATATCAAACAATGAAATTATTTTTTCAATAATTAAGACCAAAATACGTTTCATTATTTTTAAATTCTTAAACAATTAATTCTTGAAGATGACAAATATTTTAACAAGTTGCATTTCCTTCCAGTTAACAACCAGATACTGCTAAAAATAAAGAAAAAGAAAAGACATATTAAATGCTTCTTCTGTTTTAGCTTTTAATATTTTTTTCTAACTTTTCTAAATGATTCTCAAAAGATATTAAGTAAGAGTTATGATTTTTGATATCTGAATTATCTTGAAAAAAAATTTTCTTAAAAGCGTAGTAAATTCTTCGGTACGTAAATTAAAAATCGGTTTCTCATTCTATTAAACTTTCAAGGGCATTTTAAAATACTTTACGGAATTACTTGAAAAGTGTTACCTTTGAGATGCGTAACTATAAAATATATTGAAAAGAAAATTTCTTTTTCCAATAAGGCAGAATGGATTGTCGTTTTTATTCGCAACTACTGGCTTAGTAGAACATGAAATTATTCAATTTTATAAATATTAATTTGGCTATAAAGTAACATATCCAGTGATTATTTTGACTATCGCATTATTTAAAATAATTAAAAACAGGAACTTTATCAAAATCAAATAATTTTATTTATTATTTCTACTTATCTTGTTCAGGATATTTTAAAATTTCTGAAAATGTCAAGGGAAACATTTTCTACTTTGCATAACATGTGTTTTTTAGGAAAATCAAATGCTCAATGAAAATCATTTTGATAATCTGTTGAAATATATATATATATAGAAGAGACCCTCATATCCCCTATGATTGGTCGGGTTTTATAACTTGGATGTCGATAGGAGAATATTTGATAGTATATATAATATTATATTACTCTATACTTATATATATAATATAAACATACGAGCCTTTGTGATAGCGTTCTCTTGAAAACACTTTATCTTTCTACTCATTGAACAATAGAACGTTGAATATTATTTATACGATGGAAAGGATTAGTATAAGGGTGCGCAACACATGATTCATGTAAGTGAGCAATACTATAAACGGCTTTCTTTGATAAAAGTACTTTACTGATGTTGTTGTTAAAAGAGAGATGGAATCACGGAAAGAAAAAAAGTTATTCACACTAGACATTATATAGTGGAAAACCACTAAGTAGAACCTCGAAACAGATCAATGGATCTCTAAATTAATTATTTTAGTACTTGTAAGCGACATTTTGTATTACGCCTCGAAACAACGAATGCAGTTGACTCTAAAGTTGGGCTAAGGTTTCGAAAGGAAACAACTCTCTTGAAAAAAATTAAACATTTTTTTTCTGTATTTTTACATTCATATCAAGCAATTTGAATAAAATGTGACTGAGTTTTAGCCTTTATTTTTTTCACAGATATGATTTCGGAAAATAACACATTGAGGAAATCGTTTAAGATATCAAACACAAAAATATTCATAAAAATTGCTTGTATTTAGCTAGATTTTCCACGATGATAACTTAAAGAAGTCAAAAATAGTAAAGTATCGAATATTAGCATAATATGAATTAGTAATGGCGCTAATCATATTTCACAGTTGTTAAACTGTGAAATTTAAAACTCTAAAATTTTCTTTGTATTTGAGATTTTTAAAAACTCACTCCGGACTATGATCAATAACACACAGAACTAAGGTTTAGATATTTGAATAGAATATAAGTAAAACGAATCATTTACAGATGTTGGCAAAGTATCTTGAAATGGTGACTTTACATGTTTCTAAACAGGATTCTTCTAATTAGGAAACGATTAAAAAAAGGTCTAAATAAATTAGTGCAAAAATTTTAAACACAAATTATTAAAATAAATTTTGAAAGTCGCTTATATGATACAAACATGTGCTGGTTATCTTCCCTAGTAACATTAATATCGGTTTAAATTCTGTTTTGCCTCGGTTTCATTGAGAAAGAAGTACGATTTTCACAAATCTGAAGCTGTTTCATTTGGAACCTTACATTTTAGTACATTGGAAGTACATTCATTTGGAACCTTACACTTCTTATTCTTAGTACATTTATTTGGAACCTTACATTTCTTGGCATTTAAAATAAAAGAAGACATGGTTATGTTAACTTTGTTATTTACGATACTATCAAAATTAGTGTAGAAATATGTTGTGTAGATTAGTAATGTAGATTAATGTAGAAATAGATTCCAAAACTTTATTGCTGTAAATTATTAAGTTATCCTCTTTTTAAATTTTATTAAGAATATTTTTTAAATTTTTAAAAGAAAAATTTTCCAAACAGTGATTGTAATCACCAATGTTACAAATCACAAATCTAAACTTTAATGACTTTTTTATGAAATTCGACTATTGGGCAAAAATATGGAAAATTTAAAGTCTTTACTTTAGTCTATTTGCAACAGAAATTATTTGCTGTTTATCGTCGACAAACATAATTAGAAATTTCTCCTTAAAGTTATTTTTATTTATTTCTTTAGTAAATGGTTAACAAAAATGTTGCTGAAAGTAAAACTCAATGCCAGCTCACATATTTTTTTAAATTCCACCAATGTTAACATTTTCAAAGCAAAATGAACTGATTCAATAAAACTATACATACATTTTGACAAATATTTATTTCATCACTTGAAGCCATAAATTAAGAAAGAATTATAGGTTTCTTTAAAAATATAGCAAGATCATTGAATAGTTGTTTCTTCTCATAAGCTTTGCTTTTCAATAAAACAATCAGAAATGCAAATTAGTCTCACAGAACCATATTCATCTTGCAAAGTATTTTCAGAAAACTGTCTACCTTTCATTAAATCTCATTGGTGTAGAATAAAATTATATTGTACAACTCCAATTTATAAAGCATTAGTAAATTTTTATTGTGAACTAGAACTTGATTCGATTGACAAAATATTTTTAATTGATCTTTCTATAATAGTAAGGTAAAGGTATTTACTATTTTTGGCTCTTGTAAATAAAGATAAATTCACAATATTATAAGTATTAGTACTAATAATTTCTTTAATTTTTTAAGCATTAATTGTGATTAATATCGCAGTATTCTTAATGAATCGAAAAAATTCCTGCAATGTTAGCACCATAAACAAAACAAAATCATAAAATCCGACAAGAAACCAAATGAATATGGTAGTGTTAATTATTTAAAGTGCTATAAATTCAGCACTAAAATTCAGATGTAAAACACTAGAAATTATTTCAATAAGAAATAATTAATAAATCTAATTAAGGAAAATGAATGAATACCATAAATGATAAAACAATGCTTTTTATTAGATTTCATGTAAATACATTTCATTGCAACAAACACATATGAGTTTATGATAAAAATACAATGTATATTTTGTAAGACATTAAGGACATGCATTAATTGTAACTATGGAAGAAACTACCTAAAATTACATTTTTTGAAGCCACTTTAATTTGGAATTAAGACATTTCTAGTATAATTGAAAAAGCAGTTTGTTTCTAAATATATCATTTTACTTGTTCTTCAACTAAGAATGTGTTTCTTTGTTACTTGCGATTTGAAACAGAATATAAATAAGAATTACAAATCAAATTTTTATCACCAATGAAATATTAATATAATGGAAGATAGCATGGATCCTTATTGAATAATTTTTAAACATAATAATTATGTTCCCCCAGCTCAAATGATAATAATAAAGCTCCCAAGGAATTGGAACACTTCAATATAAAATTAATAAAAATAATAAGTATGAGAGTGTTTAAACCATATAAAAAATAAGTTAAAAATGTATTTTTGTAGTTTGTTCTTCATGAATTTATCGCTTCTTTTTAACAATATAAATAATACATTTCTTATATTTTAATACATGTAGTTTATAGGGTGAAAATAAAAAATACTTTCAAACTTTTTGAAAAAAAAGCCAGGCTAAATAAGTATTAGATTCCAGGAAAATTATTAAAATAAAGTTAATTCAGGCGAATCTATTCAGTTTAAAAACACCTGTTAAAAATTGAATATTCAGCGATTGACTACATTAGATATCAAATATGATTATGAGAAAATGTAAAACAAAACAAAAATAGATAATTTATCTTAAGCAAATCAGCATTACAAATATGGAAACTGAATAAAATCCAATTACCTATGAAAGTTCCACTTATTTTTCTGGACGCTTAGTTTTATAACAAAAATGCATTGCTTAAAAACTATTATTAAAATTCTTTACAACGACATCAAAATATACATAGTATTTGCAAGCATTCTGAGATTTTAATATTTCTTTAACAATGTAACAAAGAAAAAAGAAAAAGAAAAACACGCTTTTTTAACACAGAGCAGCGATTTCCAAATTTCGGATCTCATTGATAATCTTTACAATAGCAATTGTTATCACAGGACACTTTATTAATAGTATTTACATAACTTGCTTATATTTCACAATATATACAATGTAATTAAATATATTAAATTGCACTTTATTTATACTGCTATTAAATGCTTACAAAATATATTTACAAATGGGAAAAATGTAGAAAAGATCCATTATTTTAAAATATTTAGATAATTATTTATAGCTTACAAATAATATTTTAATAATCTAATCTCTTTTTAATTTAATCTTAAAAATATCTTTTATCAGAAATAATTTTACATTTTTTTTTTTTTTTTGCAGATAAAGAATCATAAATTTAAGAGAAAAAAAATCAATCACCACTTTGCAAAGAAACACCATAACAGAATATTTTAATTTAAATTACAGCGCACAAAGATAAACACTTTTTGAAACAATTTCTTTTCCATAATTTTTTTAAAATTTCGATTATGAACTTGACAAAATCAATCAACACAGTACAACAAAACTTACAAGTATTTCAAGAAACTGAAGCATTTTTATAGTCCTGCATACAAAGAAGTCTTCGACATTCTTTGATTAAAATTACATATTAAATTCAGATTTTCGGTATTACATTCAATGTATATAACCTAATAAACCTTTTTATATGACATAAAAATAATACGACATAAACGTTTTTGAGGTACATAAAATTCGAAACAATATTTAAATGCAATTTTATTTATTTAATGCCAAATGTTATGAGTAAAATATAGATTTTTTCACAGTACTTAATATTTATGAAAGTCATGTATTTATTAATTCATTATTTGAGTCTAAAGGTAGATCCGAATTATTTAGTTGAGTATCAAAGGCACGTATGGTAGTAAGCACATCAGTCCTTTGTTGAGCATTCATATTTTGAATAATATGAACTACTGAATCCATGGCAATATCAGGGTGCGACTTCAGCAAGCTAAAACAATTTAAAAGAAGAAATAATTACTGTAGTGCAAAATTAAAACAAATAAGACACTACAATAACACATTTTCAAAAATATCTTTTAGTACTATATTGTTACGAAAATGTACAAAATGATCGGACATTTCTATTTAAAAAAAAAGGCGTTCATTTTCTAATCTTTTTAAAAAAAGTTAATGAAAAAAGATTTAATTTAAAATTCCAGCATTTTGTTACTACTACAAATGATAAATATAGCGAAGAAAAATGGAAAAGGAGATGGTTGAAACAGATGACGATGAATTAATTACATGCTGGGAAGAACAATTGAAAAAAATCTTCAAACAATAATAACGAATAAAATTCAAAATCATCATTTATAACAAATAAGATAAACATAAAAACATTTCTGAAGCGAACTGAAATAGTCAAGATATAAATAATTAAGAACAAAAACAAATTAACAGCATTTACCTGCGTATTTGGGAAATAGCTGCATCTCGACGGAGGCAATCAATGTTTTCCAAAATTTGTGATCGTTCAAGGGTATTATCTAATTGCATAGTTAGCCAATCAACAACAGTTTTGTTATCATCCCATAAATATTGCTGAAAAAAATATTTAGGAATTAATAATAATGTTACTCATTCATTTTTGCACTTAATTTTTAAGTCTATCCATATAGGAAACGTGTGTGTGTACCAATTTCAATTTATCTGCGTTCTAAACATAATTATTTTCTAGTAATTTAAACTCAGGCTTCACTTTTGAGTTCCGTAGGCTTTACTTTTCCCACGCTGAACCTTTAAGAGCTGAAATTAAAAATGCTTTATCTGCAAAACTTCATTCTAAAATTATTAAAGTTTATAATACTTTCACACAGCCTCTTTCTGCTCTTGTTCGGACTCTACCAGTGCCTGTTCTCGTAAATAACTTTTCAAATGCATCTTAAAAATTGAAATGTTTCCTTAAGGATGAAGAAAATGCTATTTCCAACTAATCATGGCTGTTCTTTCCCAAGAAAATTATTTCATATATAGATAGATGTACAGGAAATCTTACGTGTATATCTTAGTTAATTTTCTATGCATTAAAAATAATAAATAAATAGAAGAAATGCTATGCTAAAATGTAATAAATTTTATACAATCTAAAATTTATCAAATAAATTAATGAAAGACATATGACGAAAATTCAGATTTTCTCAGTGTAAACTCTTCTTGAATTCAGGAAATAGTCAAAATAAAAGTGTGCTTAATTGATGATTAATTTATGATTAAATTTTTTGTCTTTTAAGTCTTTTCTAAACCAATTTAATAAAGAAAACAGCAAAATAAAATAAGAAGAAAAGAATAATCTTTAAGCTTATTCAAACATCAGAAATATTCCGTAAATAAAACATCAAAGTCAATGGAAGCTAAGAAAACATTTCTAATACCTTTTAAGCCTAGAGATAGTTATAAAAAAAGACAGAACATAGTGAAAAAATATTATAATTTCAATACACAGACACTAATAAAAGTTCAACCTACATTAACAGCGCCATGTTCTTCAACAAACCATCTTTCAAGCATTGAGTCTACTTCTCCGTCACTGAGACTTGGTTTCACAGAAAGGATGTCTGCTTTTATACGATTTTGGAGTAACAGTCGGCGCAAACGCCA
This sequence comes from Argiope aurantia, assembly GCA_026543865.1. Lineage (NCBI taxonomy): Eukaryota > Metazoa > Arthropoda > Arachnida > Araneae > Araneidae > Argiope > Argiope aurantia. The sequence continues at coordinate 47,133 of JAPMOR010037442.1, read as the reverse complement.
GTAAAGAAGTGTTCGGGATTTGTTCCATGGAATGATTTCCTATAAATACATACTCAATGAAATAGTATACAAATTCTGCAATAATTTAAAATTAAAAAAAAACGCTTTCAATAATATTCAATTTTACACTTAAGAAAATAAAACTTTTATTCACAAGGCAAATGAAAACCATAAATATTTTTTAAACATTTAATGAATATCACCTAAAAGTACAGCAGGGGTAATTAAATAACATCAATATAATCATATCTGTTACATACAATACAAACATTTCTTTACGTTTCGGAAGTTACGAAATAAAATTTAGATCATGTCATTATTACGTTTATTATATCTTTGCGTTCTGAATTAACTGATATATTATCGAATAAATATGAGTTAAATAACATAAGATATCTCCTAAATCAATGAAAAAACTTACTTGAATAGCTCCTTTGTCCATCATATGACGGGGAGTATCATGAAGATCAGAAAAAGTCAAAGCAACTTGATGATAAATGGGAAGAAGCGCCTGTTCTCGTAGTTGTAATTGTTTTTCTAAATTTGATTTTTGTTCAGCAGTAATTTCAGTAGATGACAGTTGTTTCAATATATCTTTGCAGACATTATCTATTCTATGCATGGTTTTCACAAGATCTTTCTTCCGAAAACGAATTTCAACTGTACCTTCAGGCTCTAAAATGCCACCTCTAATTGAAGGGGGGAAAACAAACACATTTTGATTCCAAAAACAATATATAAAATAATATAGACTCTAAAAATTCTTTTGAACAAATTATAGAGAGAAGTTTAACTAAACACGGAATATATCAATCAATCAAAATCAATTGTCTGAATATATTTAGAAGTCTTGGATATCGACAAAAAGAGCATTAAATAAACAACAGAACATACACAAAAATATTTATTTAATGAAGCATTTATAGCAGTGAGTTTGCAAATTTCATTTATAGAGGAAACAAATCAAAAACACAGACAAACTTTTACAATCTTGTATTCTGTGCCTTATTTTAAAAAGTAAAACAAAGGAAAAGTTGCTACATTATATATTTCCCTGTATCCGGGTAATTAAGATTTTGCATAAAACTAGAACAACGATTTTACCTGCTGTCAGTGTCTGCATACATTTCCATATGCTTTTCGTTAATGGTAGCGTCTACAACAACCCAAGCACCACCACGGAGCTCCGCATGTGGAGGAATGTATACAAGAATAGGTTGGTTGTACTGTCTCAAAGCATCGACAATCATGGCACCAAATTTCAAAATCTGATCGTACATATCTGTATCACAGGAATATATATGAATTATACAAATAAAATGTTAAAATGAAACAAAAATAATCGATTAGAAAAACAATATTATTCTAAAATAAATACCAACTTTTTTCAACAAGAAAATTCATGAAATACAAAATTCAAAGAGAAAAGAATTAAAATGTCAACTCAAAATGAACCATTTTACATAAAATATTACAGAAAAAAAAAATCTCGATATTTATATATATCACAAATATTTAAAAGCAAGTTACAAATATCTAATTTCAATTAAGCCATTAATATTAAATTACTTTCAAATAAAGCTTTCATATGAAATCAAAGTGAAATAGTGCCAGTTTTTTAAAAAAATTTGATGTAGAAGCTATTATGAGCATGCAGTTAATGGACTTGTAATGAATGATATTATAAAGCTGAATTTTAATCATTACATGCACCTTTACTGTTCAAACTAGAAAAAGTTTTATAGAAATGAAGAACAGTCAGATTACACACACACATTAAAATAAAATGCAATTTAAAATAGTTACTTAACTGAGCAGTAAGAATCCGAGAAATAATATTTTTTTTTTTTCGTCTGTGTGAGTATAGCGTTAAATATAAATTAAATAAACATAAGTTACAATTTATAATTTAAAAAATTCATTCGGTAATTAGGAATTTGCAGAACTGCTAAATATACAAAACAGAGATCACATATAAAAATTCTAAATGATAATTAAAAGAAATCTGCTAAATACAATCAGATTTTCATTGTAAATATATTAAAAACAAACACTTTTGTAAAAATGCTCTTCGTATTTAAGAATTATGAAGAAAACCAAATGTTTACAATACGGGCAAATGATAGAAATACAAGTAATTCCATAAAAATATCATACCTTTCATTCCTCCAGAAAACCCTCTCCAATTAGCAAATACAATTAATGGCAGTTCTTCCATATTAAAATCATTTATAGCTTGTGCTGTTTTATAAGCTGAATCCGGGAACCAAACTTGACCAGCCTGAGAAATAACCTGAGCAAAAATAAGTAAAAAAATAAAATAAAAAGGTGTAATGGATATAAAAATTTCAGGCACATTTTTGCCTATGAAACATTTGAATTAATCTTTTATGAACCGTTTTTTTATACTTAAACGTCTAAATCCTAATGATATTTTCCCCCACTATAAACAAATGCACACCAAATAAATTCATGATAAGACACATTTAATTTTGCATATAAAAAAAATGAGTATATAAAAATGCCATTCTAAACATTTACAAAATCAATGATAAAATTCATTTACAAAGAATGGATTTTTATTTTCTCCTTTGATCCAAAAATACATGATTTGCAAATTTTGTTTCAATTCCTGGTGATTGGATAAAAAAATAAAAGACAATATTTGAAAATGACAGCATTTCTGTACTGAATAATTAATCTTTCTAAAATAAAAACTTACAATAAATTTGTAACAAATCCCTCTAAATTTAGAAATACACATATGTCTGTAAATTTTGCAGTCAGAAGTGAGAAACTTTGAGTATGCATACCTCAATGTAAGCAAAACATTTTATTAACTGATACTTTTACACTATGTATACCATTTTAAAATTTAATTTTTTTTATTATCAACCATCACAGGAGATAAAGTGTTTGCATACAAATGCCCGCTGATTTAATGTAACTTTCTAATTGGAAGTTTATGCTTAGATGTAATATTTAGAGTAATAAGCCCTTATTCCACTTTTTTTGGGAGGAGGGGAAGGACCCCCTATATATGAATCTCCACACAGCATATAAAGAAAAAATAAGGTTTTATGCAAATTGTTAAATGCTTTAATATTAAGAAATTGAAATACTTTTCCCATATTATCCGCTCCTTTTTCACAATTTTACCACATAAAATTTTACACATGCTTTAATATGACTTTGAAATTCTCATTTCTTTAAATCCACACACCTCTTAAGAAAATTTTATAACGAAGGTACAATATAATTTTTTTAATAATAGTATTTTTTCCTACTTCAAAGTACTTCAGAATTATTGTAATAAATATAATATACATAAAACCATCACATCACATTCTCATAATACATAAATGCTCAAACTACCTTTGCTTCAGAATCTAAATTAGCTGGATCAGCAGGAATATCGATTTCAACAGTCCGTGTTTCTACAGCAATTACACCAACTGGAATACCACCTAACCGTGCACGTCCACAAATTACAGTCTGAGCCCATGGCTGCATAATTTCCATAAAAGATGCATAATCAAAGAAGCCATCTTCCCAAAATCCTGGAAGATCTAAAAAGGAGAAAGGAGAAAAAAAATATAAAAATATATAACCAAAGCAATCTGTTTGAACTTCAGTGGTTAAACTAAAAAAAACCAGAACCTCGAAATTTCCATGTGTCTTAAAAATATCGCACGAAATTTTATAATTTGAATTGACTTGTTTTTCCACTTATACCAATTTTTTAACTTCTTTCCACTGACAGGAATCCAGGGCTTTTTAACAATTTTGAGTGCCTTGGTCTAGAGTAATTTGGGACCTCAATGAAACTGAATGCCAGTGGACTATATGTGTGTGTGTGTGTTTGTGTGTGTGTGTGAGAGAGAGAGAGAGAGAGAGAGAGAGAGAGAGAGAGAGAGAGAGAGCATTATTTTGTTTGAAGCGGAATGCCGTTTCGAAGACATAGAAGAGACATTGCATTTTTAAGTTCGCTTTAATCCATCCCGGGAAAGCATAATTTATTTACAAGAAAGCGCGGACAAGGCACGTCCGCTCGCTGCGCTGCACAAAAACAGAAGTGGGGAATCGCGAGAAATAAGTTATCCCTCGTCTTATATAACATGAGATATCAACAGGGAAAATATCTTTTAATAGCGCTAATATATTATTAAGATTCTGATAGGGAGTTCTGACGCATGTCAATCACAAATAAGAGAAACATAGGGATCTTTTAAAAAGAATGTGCTTACTGGATATTTTTCTATCCGGTCACGCGGAGTATGTGAAAGTGCAAATGTAAGCATTTTTACAAAACTTCTCTTGAATTAATAAAGTAGAGAAAGTGGAATTGGATCAGGAAATAAGAGAATGAAATTATTATGGGCTAAATTAAGATAAAACTTTGGAAATTAATTTGGATTAAATTAAGATTTTAAAAGTTATAATATATATATAGGGTGATTATAATTAAAGTTTAAGTTTCAAAACGCTATAAAAAAAAGAACCACTGATGAGAATGACGTCAAATTTGAACGGCATGTTATTGAAGAAGGCGGAAAGCGTATGGCAGAAGAAAAAAAATTAGTTTCAAATTTTAGCAACAGATAGCGCTGTAAGCGACAGAAGATGTAAATTAAAATACCTGTCATGCGCACGACACATTTCAATGTTATAAAACCGCCAGGTACACGGCTGTTTTTCATTTCGCATCTCAGACGTTCGCCATGGGTGTCTCACTGCAGGACCGCGCTCTGATGGTAAAGCTGTATTACAAGAACGATGATTGTGCAAGAGTAGCTCTGCAAAAGTTCAGGACACTGAAGGGTATAAAAGAAGGCGTTGGTCCAATGAATGTCGTGGGTCTCAAAAAAAAAAAAAATGAGGCACAAATTCGAAACGACAGGTTCGTTTGATGTGCAATCTGGTACAAGGAGAAAGTGAGTGCATCTCGACGGTAGTTGAAGAAGTGGCCACAGCATTACAGGAGGGGTCGGCCGGTGGTGTACAACCGTGCAGTGTAGGAGGAATTGCCCGAACATTGGACAGGCCTACGAGCACGGTGCTGAAAATTGTACGAAACATCCTGCAATGCTATCCGTACAAAATTGGCCATGTGCAGGAGTTGCTTCCGTCTGACCTGCCAGCAAGGAAGACGTTTGCGTTAGAATTTCTTGCTCACATGGAAGTGGATAATGAATGGCCGTGGAAAATTTTGTGGACAGATGAAGCCCATTTACATCTGGCAGGGTACGTTAATACCCAGAATTGTCGAATATGGGCAACAGAAAATCCACTGGCAACGCACTCCGTACCACTTCATCCTGAAAAGGTTAAGGTGTGGTGCGGCTTTACGGCATCATTAATCCTACAGCCATATTTTTTCGAGCAGACGGGTGCTTCCGGTCCTGCTACAGTCACTGGTCATAGCTATGCTCATCTTTTGTACAACCACATCATTCTAGCTCTGCAACAGCGTGGATGTGTGGATGGAATCATTTTTATGCAAGATGGCGCTCCTCCGCACATTGCACATCCCGTGAAGCTGCTGCTGAGGCGCCATTTCGGAAATGCTCGAATTATCAGCCGTCATTTCCCTACAGCCTGGCCGTCCCGATCACCTGATCTTACTCCATGTGACTCTTGGCTGCGGGGTTATCTGAAATATGTTGTGTTCCGTGCTCCAATTGCAAATTTAGCGGTATTAAATGCATGCATTTCGCAACACATTCTGAACATCACCCCGGAGACACTGCGATCCGTTGTAGAACATGCTGTTTGTCACTTTCAACTTGTTGCACACAACGGTGGACACCATATTGAACATGTTTTGCACCAGTTTCGCGATATTTCTGAACTTCTTTGATGAATGGATCTTATGCCGTATGTCGCCACAAAACTCTTGAAAACCAATTTGTCCCTTTCGATGCGATATGTACAGTCACGCATATAAAACTAAACAATTCTAATTTGCCAATGCGCTTTTAATGTGTAACTTACACCTTAGCCGTTATTTTACGAATCATTTCTCATTTCTCGTCGAGATTCTGCCGCTCACAGCGCCATCTGTTGCTAAAATTTGAAACTAAATTTTTTCTTCTGCCATACGCTTTCCGCCTTTTTCAATAACATGCCGTTCAAATTTGATGTCATTCTCATCAGTGGTTCTTTTTTATAGCGTTTTGAAACTTAAACTTTAATTATAATCACTGTGTGTGTATATACAGTGGTGGCCAAAAGTGTGGACATTTTTTGAAAGTTTCATGTTTTTCAACTTTGCGTGCTTGTAGAATATATTAATTTTCCCTTAAATACAAATGTTTAGATATCAAATTGAAGGTAATTCAATGTAAAATTTAACAACTAAAACAGTATTACAATATCTGTATTACAAAAAAAGTTACGCTCATTTTAGTAGAACAAACAAACACAAATAATTTTGAATAATGACGTGTTTTGTAATAAAAGCGTACTAGCCAATCACAAACACTGTTCTGAGGACCCATCAAATGTCTGTAACTATAATGTAGGTTATTTGGATGGTAAAAGAGTTATTGTTGTGGCAATATTTTGCGGAATGATGCCTACTAGTACAATTAAATAGAGTATTGCTGTTTTTGAATATATTAAGTCCTTTTTTTTTAATTAAACTAATTTTAAACAAACAACGCCAACAAGAAGAACTGATTGGACATCTACAAAAAGAAACCGAATTGTCATATTGAAAGAAAATGGCCTCTCTTATGCTGAAATTGCAAGACAAGTTGGTGGTTCAGTGACTTGTACTGGTGTACGAAAGTTCTGTTTACGTTATGAAAAAAAGAAATCAGTGGAAAATAAGGCCAAATCAGGCAGGAAAAAAATGCACAACTGCTACTGCCGATAGAAAAATTAAACGGCTATGCCTACAAGATAGAAAAATTTCATCAGATGCCATTAGATGTGAAATGAATGCAGCGGGTATTGCAGTAAGTTCAAGAACAAAAAGAAGAAGGTTATCAGGATTTGGACTACAAGCCAGAATTCCAAGGGAAAAAACCATATTTAAATCAAAAGCAACTCAAAAAACGAGTTAAGTGGGCAAAAGAACACATTAAATGGTCAGAAAATCAATGGAAGCAAGTAATCTGGAGCGATGAGACTAAAATATCGCTCTTTGGTAGTGATGGTAGAAAATACGTGAGACGTAGAGTAGGTGAAATGCTTCATCCTGATTGCATTGAAGCAACTATAAAAAAAATTAACAAATGCCATGATTTGGGCATGTATGTCTGCAGATGGTGTGGGCCGAATTCAAGTGATTGATGGCATCCTGAATAGCAAAAAATACATCGAAATTGTTCTGGAACCAAAATTGATACCTTCCATCAGGAATTTCTTCCCCAACAAAGCACCATTTATTTTTCAGCAGGATTCAGCTCCATGCCACACAGCAAAAGTATGCAAATCATGGTTTCAAAATAAAGGCATAGATGTATACCATGGCCAGGAAACAGCCCTGATCTCGATCCAATTGAAAATTTGTGGCGACGTTTGAAAATTCTTGTACGAAAAAAACGTCCATCCAATAAAAGACAACTTATTGAATCTATACTTGATTCTTGGCATCATGTGATTATGAAAGATGAACTCCAAACACTCGTTCACTCGATGAAAAGACGCTGTGAAGCTGTCTTAAGAAATAAGGGTTATCCTACTAAGTATTGATTGTGTAAGTATCACTTTAAAAAAATGCAAATCTAAGATAGATCTTACTAAAATGAGCGTAACTTTTTTTTGTAATACAGATATTGTAATACTGTTTCTGTTTTAAATTCTACATTAAATTACCTTCAATTTGATATATAAACATTTGTATTTAAGTGAAAATTAATATATTCTACAAGCACGCAAAGTTGAAAAACATGAAACTTTCAAAAAATGTCCACACTTTTGGCCACCACTGTATATACACATACCTAATAAAATAAATCAGACTCCCCCCCCCAAAAAAAAAGAAACGCTTGTTCTGGAATAATTTTCCACAATTTTGCAAATTGTTGCCTTTTGTAAAAATCCATTATTTTAATCCATATTACAATAGTATTCCTGGGGTTATGTACAATTGTGTAAGAAACAATGCATCAAAATTCTGAAATCATTAGCAACAGAAATATTGCATTTAAAACAATACATTACACTTTATTAAGTATTAGAGTGCAACTGCTTATTTTATCATTAATAATATAGGCAATTTATATTACATATATAATTTTATCATTAAATGACCCTGTATAAATATTTTTGAAATGGCATATATGTTTAGGTAACATTACGACATCAGATGTTGAGTTTAATTAAATCCCTAAATATATTTTTAACATATTTAAAATTATAATTATTTTTATTCAAAATTAAATTAAATTACTTTAAACTCTTTTTATCTATGCTTTGGGATTAGCCTATTGGAAAAGGCAGCCCTGGAGTAACTGTTAAAATCTATGGAAAAACTTTCAATAGCAATATAAAACGCAAGAAACATCGAATAATATTAACAAACAAAGAGAAGGATTTTAAAGCATGGTTTACTGCATTTTATTAAAATCTAATGGGTATTTTCATATATCACACATTTCAGTTGCTTCCTTAATAACATATTCAATAGAAAATGTGGCAAAATATTTGATTAAAGATCTATTTCATTATAAATAATTTTATATGGACACCAATAACTTAAACTTTTTTTTAAAGATTTCTCATAAACTATGTAAGAATTAAATAAATTTTTCATGGAAATACTTGGAAACATCTCATATTCAGAAAATTAACGAAAAGGTTTTTAGAATCCATGAATGAAATTTTAAACCTAATCTCTTAATAATATGAGAGAAAATAGCAAATGATATATTTAAACAAAATATTGATTATTAAGAATAAATATTTTCATCCTCAGAATATTTTCTATTATTTGTTTATATATACAGATTCCATTTGTAAAAATGAACTTAATATACTTGAGAAATCTGATTGTGGATGGAGGAGGGGTTATAGATTGCCAGATTATTTTTAGATCTAAAATTAGTAAAAGATCTGCAAAGATAACATACTCTGCGTAAAAAAAGTAGAAGGACACTTGATTTTGTAACAATAACAGAAAAATATTTTATTAGAAACACTTAACAAATATTTCAAAAATACAATTTTAACATCAGAATTATGATGTTCAAACATAAAATATTAATGGCAACAAAAATAGTTTCTCTTTTTTGAAACTTTGTAAAAAAAGTAGAAGGACAACATTATAATGAATGAAAAAATAGTGACTTTAATAAGGAATGGTCTTCCCATTGGCATTTATAACTTCAAATATTCTGTTTGGAAGTGAATTGTATAGAGTTTGAATTTCAGTTTGACAAAAATTGTCCCACGAGTCATTCAATGCTTCTCAAAGCTGAGTTTGCGAATCAAATTGCCTTCCATCAGCATAAACTCGACGAACTAGCATTGCCCAGATGTTTTCCACTATATTAAGGGCAGAACTTTTGGCTGGCGATGGTAAAACATCCACATTATTTGTTAGGAACCAATTTTTGACTCCAGTCGCGGTGTGAATGGAAGCTCCGTCTTGCTGAAACTTCCACTCTTCACCCCCCATGTCAGAGGCATAAGGAAGAAGCTCGGAATTCAGCACTTGAATGTAGTCTGTATGTTTTTGCCTACCATTTAAGAAAACCAGACTTGTCCTTCCTCCGTATCCAACAGCCAACCAAACCATTAAACTCCCTCCTCCCATTTGTAGTGTTGAATAGTATTCGCCTTCAGTCCCCAGACAATGCCAGTAATGCTGATATCCGTCTGGACCGTCTAAGTAGTCCAGGACATGCGCACCTTAGACCACGCTAAACGGTTATCAACGTGAGCTTGTTTCCACTTAGGATGATGTTTCAGTTTTTTGAAAATGAATTTTTTAGATCTTTTAATATAGTTGTAAACTGTTTGTTTCGTCACATGCTTAAGTCCTCTTGATTTCTTGCCTTTGAAACACTTCCTTTGTTCTTCTTCAGCACACGACCAAGTTTTCTTTCATCACGTGGTGTTAACTTCTTCGGTCTATCAGTCTTCTTTTTATTTCCAGTTTTATAAGGATTTCTGATAAAGTTTGAAACTGTATTGGGGCTTCCCTACAACAATCGAGCAATCTCTCTGACACCTTTACCATCATTTTGATATGCGGAAATTTGCCCTTTTTGCAAATCGTTCAAATGCATTCCCTTAGGCATTTCTGAGAACGGAGAAACAACGTAGCTTTTAAACAAATTAGACTTTTTTGACAGAAAACGATAAACAAAGTACAAAATCACTATTTAAATAAAGAACTCACTAAATTAAATATATTAGCAAGTGTCCTACTTTTTTTACGCATCGGAAATTATATATACTAATTTTTTTAATAATATTAGTGGTAGATGTTTAATTTTTGCGTAAAATGTAAACAAGGGTAATTAAACTAAATCTGCATAAATATCTCGTAGTTAGGAGAAAATAAGAGATATTAATTGGCAAAAAGACATTGTCCTTCTACTTTTTTTACGCAGTGTACTATGCAGTCGTTTATATCACAATAGAACTATCCACCAAAGAAATCGTGCACCAAAGCGATCTTATCCAGCAAACTAAATGGATTGTTGCTCAGTGGCACTGTTGATCGAAGGGTTTCCAAAAATTTTTTTAATAAAATAAATGAGAGACAAAATCAATTAAGTAGGTTAAGTAGGTATTTTCGTCGGGCTATGGTACTTAAATTCCTGGTAACGGTTGTGATGCGGTGGCAAATTAATCAAATAGTAAGAGATAATCAAATTTATTAAGAAGGAACTATATAATATTATTAATTTAATATTGTTAATAAACGCATTAAGAGACATTTTGACCAGCTTGAAACATATTTTCTTTTACAAAAATATTTTCTAGATAGTCTAATGGAATAAACAGAATTTACACATTAAATTAGTTAACTTCTTAATTAAAAAAGATTCCATATTAAAACAGATATTTTGTATACATAAGATATATTCGTTTGGTTTTTATATTATGAGGAATATATGCAGACATCTAAGTTTTATCTTCTGTTCTCAGCATTAAATTTTAATGTCTATGTTATTTTAAATTCACAACTATAAAAAATACGATTCGCGAAATGTTTTAATGTATAAATTACTATCACATAATTATAGTTTGATCTTTGAATTATGTTTTCTAATAATTAAAATGTAATTTCTTGCCAACTATAAGTTATTTTGTATCGAAAAATTAAATTTTGTTTTTATATTTATTAATTCATTTAACAAGATATTTACAAAGTATACAGTAGGATTTTATTACATATACCACTGATAGTATTAAAAGTGAAATTCTTATATATCATCCTAATAGTATCCCTCGCAAAGCCGATAAGCTAAGAATATTCAAACGATAAAAGTATCTTCATACAGCACTTTTTCATTCAGAAAATTTACTAAAACTAGTAACAAAAATACCTAGAGTTTAATATGGATGCCCATTACCGAATAAATATTAGGGGACCGGAAAATAATTTCGTTTTTCTACATTTAATTCATATAAATAAATTTTTTACCAAGTTTTTAATTTTAATCAATAATTCAATCACCCTCGTGTTCAACAACCGTTTACCATCGAATACGCAACTTTTCAATGCCGGATAGATAAAAATCCATTGGTTTTTGAGCAAAATATTTGAAGATGTCATTTTGGACATCATTAGAATGTTCAAATTTTTTGCCACTTAGAAAATGTTGTAGAGATCGGAATGAATGGAAATCCGATGGAGCGATATCGGACGAGTGCGGAAGATGAGACAATACCTCCCATCGCAATTCATTAATTTTTTTGAGGTTCCTCTTTCGCAGTGCGGTTTTGCATTAACGTGTTACAGAATAAAACCCTTTCTGTTGTCAACCACCAAATATTTTTTATCCATTCGATCCAGTTATTCACTATAAACGTCTGCACCCACAGTTTTCCAGGTTTCAGCGCTTCAAAATGAACGATTTTGAAGTAAAAATGTGCTGATAAATGATTAACGAATATCAGGATGCGTAGAAACGACATTACTTTCCGGTCCCTTTAATAAAAAATTCGCTGAGAAAAGGATAATCAAAAATGTTGCATATTGTCTATTTGTTGTGACAGTAATTGTGAGTTCTTTAAAAACCAACTTCAGGATCACAACGCGAAAAGCCAACAACATGGTATATTCTAAAAAAATCTCAATTATATAAAACAGTTACAGTTAATAAGCCTACTAATATGTTAGAAAGACATAATTTTGAACTTACTTGGGCTTTCTCGACCAGCTAATAAATATCTTGGATCATATGGAAGTCTAGTAGGTGTAAATATTACATCTCTGTCCACTGGATCAAGTGGTTCCATTACTGGTAATTCTGCTCCTCTACTCTAAAAGCAACAGTAACATATAAAAAAAACCATGACTATTGACATTTTAAAATTTCGAAACCAATTTATAAAAACACATCGTACATACATTTTAAAAATATCATTGAATATTTGGAGATAAATAACATAACTTTAACTTAATACTAGCATGTATATTTAAACATAAAGAATATAATTATCACCAGTAGAGAACAAAGGATTAATATGAAATGTATTAAAAAGATGTAAAAATAATTTTACTGTAATGATTAGCTATCCAAGTTACATTGATATAATTATATAGGAACAGGTTATCAAGCAATATATATTGAGAAATTGTTTCACGAATAGATGGACAAATGCCATTGTGAAATTATGATTTAAATTAAACTTAATTTTAATGCATTTTTAAAAATTTCCTTTCCTTTCTTCTTGATTTTTGTAACATCACATATAAAAGAAAATATTACTTCCAACATTAATCAAAGATTTCTTTTTCTTAAGTTAATTTCCCAACTATACCATGACAAAATTAAACTGTAAAAAAAATGAGTAATCTTTCATTGCTTTCTTTCAGCAACTAAAATAGTAACACTTTCAAAATTCTACCAGTTCTGTCAAAGTTGATATCTCCAAACACAGATAATGTAAATTAAAAGAATCGAATTTTTTAATAGCTTTAACGGAAAAAGAAATTAAATATACTGTTAATACAACATTAATTTATATATACCTTAGGCATGTAGGACAACCATTTTAACATCAAATAAATCCCTTGAAGATCATCAGGTGCAGTGACATGTGAAACACCATTATTATGCATGATCTGAACTCCTCCGAGTTGATTATTAGAAGTATACACTTCTCGCCCTAAAAGCTGTTTAGAAAAAATATCTATAAAGTAAAAAGTGAGTTTGAAAAAATTAATGAAAGCAAATGAGAGGCTTTTAATAATCAATACCTTATTTAAAGCACCAGCTCCAGTGAGAATAATATGGGAATTCTCTATCTGAATAACTCTTTGACCAAGTCGTACAAGATACGCTCCAATTCCTATAGCTCTGCAAGTAACCTGTGAAGTTATAAAAACAGTGTATTGTTTTGTTAAAGAACAAATTCAGACAGCCTAGAAAATTTAACTTCTCAGGAAAAATTCTAGCTTAAGGAAAATTCACTTCCCACTTTTAAATTACTTTTTTTAAAAGATAATATACTGAGCAGAATATTAAATTTAAATTTCTGAAATCTACATAGTGTAATTTAAACTTGTTGGATTATTGTCTATTGATTTTGAGACACAACTACCATAACATGAAATATTTTTCAATAAAAGAATAGCGACTGCCATGACATGAAATACCAAAGAATTAGATATTAAACTAAATTATGACTTTTTGCAAGAAGAAAACTGCAGCATTTTAAAGCAAAAACTCATGTACCTACCATACTTATAGTAATCACGTCTTTATATGCTTGAGAAGATTCACCAGCAATCATTCCAGCACATCTTAAATTTTTTACACCAATTCCATCATCCCTCCCTTGAAATAAAATCAGATTTCAGCATTTCAATGCAGATTAATAAAACGGTTACAGATAGCACTGTTATAATTTACATTTATAATTCAGGAAAAACTATACATGCACATTAAGAGATCTTTTAATAGCTTATCCATACACATTAGCATCACACACACACACACACACACACACACACACACATACACATATATATCCTTGCAATAAGAAAATTTAACTGCTTTGATTAATATACAAAATGAAGCTATGGCAGAGTCAAACATAAATCCAAATTTGGCTCTTGACATATAAAAATATTAACTGCAAATATAAAATGAAAAAGTTACATAGCAGGAACTTACCAATAATATCGGTTATTTTGTAACGAGATTCACCTTCATCTTCAATTAAGACGGCATGGATAGAATTCATAGCACTAACTTTTTTGAAATTTTCAGGACTCAAGTAAAGATATTTGTAACCCTAAAATGAACATTATATAATCAATAATGCTAGGACATTCATATGTTTAAATAATTACCAATTTTTTTAAATACTAATAGAATACTTTTGATTTTAAATCTGCTGCTTGGAGATATGACTTTCTAATGCATTCAAATTGCTGATAAGATTAGAAAATAAATGTATCTCATTCATTGTTTACAATACAAATTGAAATCTAATACTATGGTAAACATTTGCAAAGGCAGCAACCCGAGCGGGTTCTAAGTAAACATTTGCAAAGGCAGGAAATGTTTACCATTAAAAAATTAGAAAAAAATGCCTTCTAAGTTATTATTTATAGAAAGTTTTACTAATGATTTGCAAATTACTATGATTTACACAAATGAATGAATTGTAACACTAATACAATACACTTTTAAAATTCTGTAAAAGCCACAAAAGCCAATTAAATAAAGTAAAAAATAAGTACCTTATCTGGATTATCCGGATCTATCCAAGCCACATTAAAAATATGCTTGATTTCTTCAGCTAATCCAATTCGAGCTCCACTGTTTGCAGAAATATAAAGACGTGGAATGCCAAGTTCTCGGGCCTTTTCTGATGCTTTCTAAAAGAGTAAAAGACCACTGATTAACGTACCGAAAATAATGCATGTCTACAATCACAGAGTAAAATTACAAGCTAAAATTTCAAAGATTCACAATTTAGATATGACTTTGATTATCTAAATTTTGATATATCTTTTTCCTTCACATTCAGGAATCATGTTTATGCAAATATAGATTAAAAATGCACAATTTACAAAAAAATATCTTTGTCTAATCCTGAATTTCAAAATAGTCTATTTAATGTTTTTAAGCATGTGAGCATAATATCGAATGTGGGATTCTAATAAATGTTGTTTTATCACCCAAATCTAAAGTTTTTAATCATCAGGGGGAAAAAAATTTGATAATTATTCTACAAAGAGAATTAATAGTTTAACAGTCAAACTAGATCTTAGCAATACTTACAAGAAACAAAAGATCTTCTTGTGGTGCAAAAGTTCCAATTAAGAAAGTAATGTCATTACAAATGACAATAACATCTCGCCCTTGAGGATATTCTGGAGTAATAAAGGTCATTTTCCAAGCAACCATACCTATCTATAAGAAATAATCTATATATTTTTTTTTATTTCACAGAATAAAAATTGACAACACATGCAACAAACCGATTTTTTTTAAAGCTTGCAAATTACTTTGTAGAGAATTTAAAATACTAACATCATTCTCTCCAGGCAGTCTCTTCCTTTCAATTAAATTACCACTAGAATCTAAGACGAGTTCAGTATACTTCAGCAGCTGAGAAGGAATTTCCACTTCAGGACGACCTGCAGTATATTCTTCCCAAAGACGATTCAAAGACTTAAAAGAAGAAAACAAATATGTATATATCACTCATTGCATTACATAATCGTTGATTTCTCGAATTAAGTTTTAATTCCTATAAGAAACTTACTTGCTGAAACATGTCAGGAAAGTCATATACATATGTTGTGCCATTGGACTGCGCTTGAAATCTCTTCAGCTGTAAATAATCTTTCGTCATATAACATGTTGAAATAGGCAAATCATGTAATGGCCCCTGTTTATGACCCCATGCCTCAAATTTCGTACAGCCAGTTACCGGATCAGTTACTTCTTTGTACAAGTTCATATCCAAATAATAGCCACTTTCATTTGCGAGATAGAGGCGTATAGGCATGCATTTAGATGTTGGAGTAAGCCTAAAATATATATTACATTATTATTATTTTTTATTCTTTTAATGATAATTAGAAATAGCACAACATATATGCAATAACAATATGCACACAAATATTAGAACATTAAAAGTCGAAACTAATTATGAAAACTTCAAATTTTATAATTTTGTTTTTCAATTTGATTTATTTGGACATATATTTAAAAATTTTCAAGGCATTAGCTAGAATATTAAAATGTTGTAGCATAAGAATAAGCTTGAGTTAAAATTTTTATTTTGTAGTCTTAAACTGCAAAAGAATATGTTCTAAAATAATCGAAAAAAACAATATAAATAAAATAGCAAGGTATTTCTGAAATATACTGAATGTATTTGACCACAAAATTTATAAATGAAGGTTGTGTTTACTCAAGTCTTTAACATTTTTACCATTTCCAACTAATTTCACATAATTTACATTTAAAGAACATGGCAGCATCAATTTAAATAGTAATATTTCAGTTCCAAACTACTAATACTGCAAAAACTTATTTTAAAATTTCTTCAATTTTATCAAATTAGTAAATCCTTCCAACTTAAGTGGATTCAGGTAGAAGCAATCAGTTGTTTTTTACACTTGTAAGAAATATGTCTTATAGTCCATTGCTTCAGTTTTTCTCATTGATAATAATTCATAATGAAATGCCTGTGTTATTCATTACAGACGCATCAATAAATACAGATAGTATTTAAAAACAATTTTTCATGGTTAAAATGTTTTTGAAAAATTACCTGATCGTCATTTTCAATTCTGCTTGCAGAACTCTGAGTTTCCATAGTCTCGGACCATACCTCATAACCATAGCACGAACGTTTTCAGCTATCTGCAAAGAAAATTAAATTATCAATCATTCTGTGTATTAAATTTCGAGCGCATAGTGACTCTTTAAAATAGAAAAACTTACTTTAGATAAATCCATTGTGACTTTTGGAACAAAGTTCAGGAATATGTGGTTGCAATCAGTTCTTTTAGCCTAATACAGGTAAATAATAAATTACTGAGTCAACGGTCCAAATGATACAAGACAAAAATTTTATTCACTTTTATACAAAGCAATGAAACAAAAACCTGAGGATGAGTAAATGCCACTTCTAATTCATCCATTGCTTCTAACAGCAATCGTTCTCCCTCATTTTGCAGATATTCATAAGACGCTTCCTGAAAGACGAAAAGCAACATCATTTCTATAAGAACATAATGCATGCAAATGTAATAATTCAGATGCTTTATAAATATCACTTGTTGAATATAACCAAATTTATTTTAAAACGCATGTAATTCAAATTAAGAAGTGGGCATTAATATCTTCAATTTCCTTAAAAAAAAGAATTCAACAACATTTAAAATACCATTTACTACCCTTATATCACGAAGGTAAAAGGAAAACAATTTTGCATGTATATATATTGCAAGTATAATTTTAAATAATGACCTAATAGCACTGAAATTCTTATTTTTTTTATTTATTCATTTTTAGAAATAATTTAATGTTTACTGAATAAAAATTTATTTTAAAGTGTTTACACAAAACTGAATTCCTCTGTTACAAAACATTAGCAATATCATATAACATATACACATAATTGAATGCATTAATTATTACTAATTAAATTTCGATGTTAGTCAACTGTACAAGAGCATTTTTTTTTTGTACATGAAATCTTCAAATATTAATCATTTGTAACATAATCATGAAATAACTTACTAAAAGATCCTGAATAATGAAAACAAACTAATGAAATTTTAAATTAAAAAAAATACGCAATTTGCATACCTTGGTAATTAAATCAGAATGTCTGATGATGGAACGGATGAAGAACCTGTAATCAGTAACTTCTTGACCTTTTGCAACCTTTAATAGAAGATATATATATATAGTTGGATATAGTTTTTTCCTAGTAAGAACGTTAATAAAGGATAAATTCACAATACGAACCTTAGCTTTCCCTAAATATAAATGCATTTTTTGATTGGCTGTAGGTATGGCTTCCAAATCATAATTTCGCAAACGATTAATCTCAAGTTGAAATGCTAGAGCTGGTTCCAAATGTCTATATATACGGTCTTCTTCGAACTGTAAGTGTTGTAAAATAATATAATGGTAAAATCAACTACCAACAAAAAAATCATACCTTTTATTTAAAAATAATCATTTACTTACATTATCTCTTGCTCGATAAGTGAAGTATTCTGGGAATTGTTGCTATAAAAAGAAAAAGAAGTGTATCAATACATATTGATCTCTATGCATAGTAATAAACAGATAATTAGAAACATATGAGAAGCTAAATTTTTAAAAATATTAATAAATTTTCAAAGAAAGCAATTCTTTTGCATATTTGCTTTGAATCCTATCTAATAATTATTTCTAATATGATAATATAACAACAAATAAAGATTTAAACGAATATTGTTTTCTATCTGTTGAGTAACTTAAAAACTTTATTTGATTTCCCAGCCAGTTTTTAATTCAGGATTATAATAAAAATTTAATAAAAATTATATTAAATGAATTCAGATTTCACAGAAATATATAAAATATTCAAATTGAATTGAATATTGTTTGAATTCAAATCAAAGATCATATTGATTTTTAAAAATTCATCATTTCCCATTCTGTAGTCTTACTTCTTTCAAAATGACTTTATATAAAAGACAAGGTAGGATTTGCTCAACAGGATTTAAAAAATACTAATGATAAATAAATAGAAATTTAAAATTTTGATATACTAATTTAGACTTTAGTAGTAAGATCCATTCAATTTAATAAAAAGTGGGAAAATTAGCTTAAATGATTCATTACAAGTAAAATAAACTAATCTTTGAGAGAAAACACCAAATACACATTTTATCATATGACTGAACTTTTCAGAATAATTGCATCATTGACAGAAACACAAATATTCATTTAATAATTAAAGTTCAAGGGATAAAATGTCACATTAATTTGCACCAAGTTTTACAGTACTATCTTTAATAAGTGTAAATTCTGAACTGAATTCATCGTATTACCAAAAAAAAAAAAAATACTCATGACCATTTGGAAAATATTTCATAACAATTAAATTAAAAATGATTTTAAAATGTTAGAAAAACTTATACATCTGAATAAAAGTCGAACTAAACAGCATATGTCCAATTTCATTGAATCCACAACTAACATAACTTTGCAATTTAATACTAGAAAAGTTTCTTCAAGTTTTGGAAAGTAGTTTGTAGGTAAGCATTATCTTTTAGTCTCTCTTCTTTCTATTATTAGTAAGAAATTGATTATATTTTTATATAACTATATTATTAATGTTTGTGCCTATATATTACTAACTGTAACTATTTCACGAAAAAATTATTTAAGTAAACATTTAAAATTACTTTTGAATCAAATGAATACACAATGTTGCTTTAAAAAAATCAATTTTCATTAAAAAAAAAAAGCAGAAACTTAAATTTATTCATACCCGAATTAAATGAAATTGTAAGCTTTATCACTTGAAACATGATCTATGGAAAGTTGTAAAGTATAAATTTATATTTCCGAGTTCTCCGTAAACTCAAATGAATTTAATTAAAAAAAATCACTTTTAAGAATTTTATACAATGATTTAATAATCACAATATATAAGCTAATAAATCTCTAACATAAGAAATAAAATAATAAAAATACACTTTAACTGATTACCTTGTGTAAAACTATGAATGTTATTCTTCGCAATTTCTTCTCCATAAAAACTTCTCTCTAAAAAGACAGAAGAAATGAATTAATAATCAAGTTATTATCATCAATAATAAGATATATTTAATATCATAAACTTATTAAAGTTTTAGAAACACAGAAAACTTACATTTTCTTTACAAAAAATTGAAAATCTTTTGCTGTATTGATTGTCATCTTCAATGTTTTGCATCATAATTGCTACATTTATAATATTCAGGAAGTCTTCATGCTATAAACAAAACGATACTTATAAATATTTGAAGTGTAAAAATAACCTATTATTCTATTTAACAACATTAGGAAGTACAGAATTCTTACTGATGTTTCTGCTGCAACAGAAAAAGTATTGAACTCGTCATCATATGTAGAAGAATCATCTAATTTTCTTGCTGAAGCAGCCGTCTCTAAAACTTCCATCAGATTATAAAAGTTGCTGAAAATATTTTTATAGAAATTTCATATTTATAATGGAATCTTGAACAATACGAGTATCATAATCATAAATCAAATATGAAAAATTCATTTACATATTAAATTTACTCACTGTCGAAATTGAAAATAATGTTTAAACATATAAATAAGTCATTGTGACTATGTATGTATGTGAGTTCCACATCTTCTCCTGAATGAAACATCTAATAAAATTTCATATATTTAAAACAAAAGAGAAAGAATACTTTCAACTGCTCAAAGTTCAAAAATTAATTAAGTATTCAATTAAATAGAAATTTACCCAAATGTCGCCATTTAGGAGAAATATTCTTAAACTATTTAAAAATTCAAAATTTTATAATTTTAATGATAGCAATTTCATTACAGCACAACATCTGTTTCAGTCGTTATTAAAATTTAGGCATATTATAAGTAAAGTTAACTGTGAACTTCGCAATCATTACATGTTTACATTTCTGCTTTTTTAAGTACATATCCTTTTATCGTGTTTTTATTGGTTTCAAAGTAGTGCATAACTTATGATGGACTTACGCTAGTAAAAACTAGGATAAGTTGATCATTGAAACAAAAGCAAGAAAAGTAAAGCTCATGCGATCAAATGAAACAGATGTTTGACGATGGCAGTGACTTCAGGATATGAGAAATTAATCAATATTTTTTTTCTTGTAGAAATTTCGGAAGAAATTAATCCAAAAAAGATTCACACCATCTTCAGATTTAAAAAAAATTACCTTTTCAACGATATCAATTTCATTTTTAAGCGATTTTTCTTTCAATTGTTATTAATTCTTAAGAAAATTTAATGTAAGAGATTTTGAAGTAAGGAAATTTATAGGTACTCCCTTACTAGGCAATGTCAAGCCCTCGAACTGTACAACCACCATCTTTTTTTTAAAAATTTTCTATTTCTCTCTTATTAAATTCATATGTCTTGGGTTTTATATGTTACACAAAAGTAGTTTCTAATTTAGAAATATTATACTTGAAAGGATTTTAATGCCCTGCATATTTTCTTGATGTACTTTCGAGTAAATGCAAATCTGCAACTTTTCTTTTATCATACGAGGGCAAAGGTTTAGGTCTTCCCATGGTGTTGTTTGATATAACTATTTTTCAATTTTTTTAAAAAAAATGCTTGCTACAGTCTTTGATATTCCTATCTTTTTCACAATAGTAAGGTTACTCATTCCTGTTGAAGAAAACGCTTTTGTTTGCCACTTTCATGATCAGTTAACTTCTTATCTTTTGTCATCTTCACCAAGAAAAACAAAATTTCGAAGAAACGTACGACAAATTAAAAAACTGAAGACTTGTCATAATCTTAGTAATTTCAACTTTTGGCTGAAAATTTTCAGTATCATAACATTTAGAAACAAAATAATTCAATGGAATTGATTTATATTAATGAAACTTATTTCGCAAATATTATAGCTAAGCGGAAATTACACAACAATAATTTTAAATAATTTTGAAATTACCTTTTAAACGCATCAAAACTTGGAAAAGCTGCTAATAAACCATATCGGTGGCAATTTTCATAAGCTTCTTTAATATCCCAGTTTGAAATTGCAGATGGATCTTCACTTTTCAAATTACAAGATGTAAAATGAATCGCTCTGCAAGAAACATAATATAAAAATATTCAAAAAATGCAAATCTATTATACACTGCAAAATGGTTAAAATTTCTTCAGCAAAGTGAAAATATATTTGATCATATCAAATGTTTGATTTCTAACATTATTCAAAATTTCAGAAAACTAAATAAATAAATGAAGACTTTTTTTATTAATCATCTCATACAATACATAGTGTCTTCAAAAAGAAACTAAAAAATAATGTATTACAAAATCAATTGTAGAGGGTAAATAGTCAGTTTGAGTCTATTTCTAGTATGCCAATAAAGTTAGTGTCATGTCATTGAAATTAGAAGGACCCCCCCCCCCCTTTCTTTAATCTTGAAGTTGCCATTGTAATCATCTTTGCTTTGTCAAAAAAAATGGTAATTTATCATTATTATTATATAACAGTGGCCGAATTCAATTCTTTGTCAAAAATATTATAATGCATTGTCATCCCTCTATTAAAATTTGTGGGGAAAAAAGTCATTTACGTTAGTATAAATAGCACTCATCTTTTAAAAATTTTTTTAGTTAAAATGTTCATATAAATTATCATAAATATTACCTGTTTGGATGAGATGAAGGTAATAAAAATTGAAATAATGCAGCGCAAGTTCCAGACATAAGGCTTACATGCTTCAAGCAAGTTAGTTCATATGAAATATATGCTCGTCGCACATATACCTGAAAGAAAAAAAAAGTAAATAGAAGAAGTGCAGAATTCCTCTATAATAGATAGATGGCGAAGACAAGCTTTCATTCTTTACCTTGTTATCAAATTTTAACGAATTTTGGCCTCATTTTAATGATTACACATTTTAAAATTATTTCATTTTTGAGAAAACTGAAGAGTCTATTTAATCAAACGAACATAAAAATAAAAGAAAAAATGGTTAATAAAACAAAATGCGCAAAAAATTATTCGATCCGAAAACATAATTCCCAAATAGCAATTAATGTTTTTCTAGCAAAATCGTCAAAGATCTTTTTTTTTTCTTTTTTCTTTTTTTTTTCTTTTTTAAATGAGGGACAGCAGTTCAATTGGCAAAAGCATTTAAATGTAAGTGGCTACTGACTATAGTAGTTTAAGAAAATACATAAAAGAAGTTTTTAGGAGTTCAAATATTTTTGTCATGGTTATGAAATTTCAAGCCTCATGTTTTTCAGATACAATTAAGATATTTCACAAAATCAATAAAATTTTAAGAACTCTGAAAAGAACTTTCACATTTGTCGCTTTCGTAAATCAAATAGCTTTCTAGTCTATTATCTAACGGATTTCTGAGAGACTACTGTATTTTAAGACAAAAACACAACTCGGAATATATTACTTTTGACTATAACATATATATACAGCATATTTTCTAGTCTTTTCTCTTCCTGTCACAGGAACATAATATTATTCATTCAAATTACACACTGAAACTTGAAGCTTATGAGCACATTAATATGTCTACTTTAAAATGCTATTTGTTTTAAATGATTGATTTAACATTCCCAAAGATGAAATATTTTTTTGAAAAAACAAACAAACATGTAAACATTTAAAAATGATAATAATTATTCAACAACTGAACACATTATAACTAAAGAAAATACCTCTAAAGCAGCCCTTTGAACAACACTATTGCTATGAAAGAAAAAGTCTTGCAATACATCAAATATGGAAGTTTCCGACATGATAAGTTTTTGAAGATTTTCAGGGCAAAAATCGTGACCGTACATATCAATGGCAGAAAGGAAAATAGATTCCATTTGATTATGTCTTAATTCATATGCTGGTTGATGAGCTGCAATTAAGACCTATAACAAAACAATTCATCGTTAGGAAAATATCCAAGTTCGATAAGGTTTCATAACTAACATTAAGAAACCTAAAATTTAATTAATTATATAGGGTACAAAAATTAAAAATATAAATTTGTCATTATATAATTATTGGAAATAAACAAAGCTATATATCTTATATAGACATCTTATCACTTACAATATTTTCATCGCTACGACATTTATCACCTACAATATTTTCAATACTTCTTATACGACCAAAGAAATAAATAGAAACAAATTTTCTAAATACAACCAAAATTGTTACGAAATAAAATATGATGAACTCCTAAACGCACACGCGCGGGCACGCACGCACAGACGAGATAAAATAATATCACGCTAAAAAAATAGAAAAGCATCTAAATTCCTTAATGTTTTAATAAAAAATACATTTCATCAAACAAATTAAAATTAACATTTAAAAACTGGATAACAGCATCACAATTTTATTTTACCTGGCGAGCACGTAGAGCGACCTTCGAATTTTCAGATTTATTGAGGGTAGTAAGGTCATTCAAAATTGCACCTAATTCATCAGTCAAACCAGGTTCATGCCCACAAAGGTGATCCTAAAAAAAGACATAGACAACAGTTTTATTGAGCAGATTTATTCACTTTTAGTAATTAATTATATAATTTTTTTAAAGAAAATTACTATATAAATACTAAGTAAATATTATAAATGATAATATTAATAATAAATAATAAGAAAATATTATAAAAAGAATATATTTTCTTAAGAACTGAATATTTGAACATCCTTATTGAAAATTTGCTACCTATTTTTGTAGTTTCCTAACTAATTAAATACTGATGGAATACGCTACGAGTTATGAAAAATAACTTTTTAAAATTTGAATTGAATCTGACATTCTGCTAAACAATAATAATAAATGAAAGAATTGCCAATAGTTTAAAATATAATTGAGGTAACTTTACACTTCTTATTACAAGAACTTTGAAATTTTGAAGGAAATTAAGTCCTTTTCACTTCCTGTTTATAATTAAAAGAATTCTATTTATTTATACATTTTTGCTTCTTATTATAATTATAAAAACAAAAAAAATTTTAATGAAATTTTAATTCTCAGCATAATAAATCAGTTGGTCAAACTACTGAACTACACTACTAAATAAATCCAAATTTTATGATTATGCTAAAATTTAGATTATATATGTAATGATGCATAAATAAAGAAAGTACAAATTCTGAGAACCTACTCTTATGTACATCATATTTAGAGCATAAATATATAATTTAAGAGTACGTTTATTTTATACTTTTTTACTTTTCTCTCAATATTTTCGTTTTTAAAAACTGAAAATTAAATAAATACTATTTTTTTTAACTTTAAACTTTAAACAGCCAGCTAATGTAGAACATGAATAATAAAATCTTCTCCATATCAAAATAGATATTAATAATCCAAACAGCTACTTATTACTTCAAAAAGAACATGAAATCGAATTTTAGATATTTTCTTACAAAGAATTTTAACAATTCAATTTGGTTTATTCACCTTTTCCTTGTTGTACGCTTTGACCACAGTTCTTACAAAGAAATAGTAAATTTTCAATCAACAACAATAAAAAAAATAAACTACAATGATTTTTAGATTTTTTTAACAATTAAAAAAAATTAAATAATTATTGAACTTTTTCTGTCATATAATTTATATATACTATCATTAATAATCATCTACAAAAAAAGGAGGAAATGAACTCACAATTAGTTTAATGATGAGCTGGTTCTTCTTACTGACTTGCAAATGTGAAAAAATTTTAGCAACAACAGTAGCCATATCATCTTTATGTTTCTCTCTTAGCAATGCAACACATTTGTCATAATGTCCTACATAAAAATGAGAGATTAAACTAGCATTTAATATAATAATTTTATTTTTGTCTTGTGATCAGTCATTATCTTATAAAAACTGCTCAACAATTCTTGAGAATAGCATAATTGGGCATGTCACCATGATTATAAAATATTTTAATATTTTCAGAACTTAATTATCAATTAATTAAATTTTTATTCTACTTCGGTGGTACCTCCTGGTAGTTTATTTAATAAATAGCAAATGAGCTCGCCTCTCCATAATCGGATGAAACACAAACTGAAAGAATATCTTGGCTTCACTCAAGGGGGGGGGGGCAGTGGGGAATGTGCCCATCAGTTGGGACAAAAAGAAAATCCGGTGTGGATGATTTTCTTCAAGAATAAATTTTTGCTATTTTTTCTCTATTAGCATTTTTTTTAATTCACCAGAGGCATTATGAGTCTTACTATGCATGCATGAATAACAGAGTCCTGGATGTAGTTGAGTCAAAAATTTAGTATCACAGTCACCACCATATTCGAAGACAAAAGATATCAATGCTATTCGTAAATTATACTACAACAATTCCCGAGATTTGAAAATCGATTCGGTCGCGCTTTTCCAAGGAAGAAAGATACATCTAAACCGAAAATCATTATCATAACTGATACGGCACAGAGAATGAGAGGAAAGAGTGGTGCCATCAGAATAAAATATTACTTTTAAT
This sequence comes from Argiope aurantia, assembly GCA_026543865.1. Lineage (NCBI taxonomy): Eukaryota > Metazoa > Arthropoda > Arachnida > Araneae > Araneidae > Argiope > Argiope aurantia. Next base: position 20,772 of record JAPMOR010037442.1, on the reverse strand, counting down.
TATACCATTTACTGAATTAAAATAGCTCCAGTTAAGGAAACAGAATTAGGGAATTTGCGGTTAACTATCAGTGGCGGGGGAATTATTTCATTTGAAATGTGTACAATCAGAATAATAAACTACAAAGTAACTAAATTTTTTTTAAAAAAATCTCTACAGTTTTCGTCAATATTATTATATTCCGTTCACGTAGTGGGCTATCCATCTAGAGGATAAGAAAAGATTTCGTGAAAATTTGAAAAGGTCATCAATGCATTCCCTCCTCCAGCTATAAAAAGCAAGTCTTGCCATCCTCCAAAGGAGGGAGTCTAACACCATTCCTGCTTCTATCTCAGAAAATTAATCACAAAGAGAAAATAAATACCTTTATTTAAGCAAAGATTTCCAATGTTTCTAAAATTCCCAGGGAATTGCAATTTCGAAACGCTAAAAATTCTCTTGATTTGGTAATTAATAAGGGGTTTTTTTCTAAGCTTAGTATGCTATATATATGCACATATTCATTTATAGTGTTTGGGTCCAGAAATTCTGTTTATTTTGCCTCCAAGACAAAATAGAAGAAAAGCTGAGTAACTAAATCTTTATTATAAGAGCCTCTTATTTGAAATGTCCCCATGAGAATTTCTCCTTTATCGGGACCAGATTTTAATTAAATCTTAAAAATATTTTAACACAAAAATATGATTTAAAGCAATTTAATACTTTAAAATGTTTTGAAAGGATAATTCCAGTATCTCCAAAAATAGTTTGTGTAACCACACAATAAAATTCTACACTTTTAATACCATGGAACAAAATGTTAAAAAAATACTAAAAGCAGTATCACCCAGCTTTTGCACTTTTCAAAGGTCTAGAGATAATAGTGTTAACAAGGTGGAAAAATTAATTGCGGGAAATCACTTATATTAATTACTACCTAAAACTTATTCTCAAAAGACAACTAAAAAATATTGTAAATGAAAAAAAAAAAAAAAAGGACAAAACTGTACTTGGTTAAAATTCTTATTAAATTATTCCCACTTATTTCATGAAAAACTTTCCTAGTAACAAATTAAATTGAGAAACAGTGGAAAAGTGAAAACACATTTTGCAATACAAAATTACACTTGCAAGCAATTTTTATTAAATTACATTCATTTAAAATATAAAATTAACTTAATTCCAATATACCTTCAAATGCTATATCTCTAAATTATTTTTACTTTAATTATTTCTATTTCAGATATATATTTGGATGAAAAAAATAATAATTGCATCATAAAAAAATTAATTTATTAAAAACAGCATGAAACGTTTTAGAATATATCATTTTACTGTATTCAATTATAATCTTCAAGGACCAGATTAACGAAAATTATTCAAAACAACAAACAGTTAAAAGCTGAAGTCTTTACAATTTTTAACAGTTTCAATAAGCCATGTTAAGAGATATTATTTTGTAATGTATTAAAGTTACAACTTACCATTTTGAAATTCTGTTTCAACTGATAAGTATTGTTTGAGAAGATCTTGCACAACTGCTTTCATTCGACCACGTATGCCGTTTCTGTAACGTTGAACTAATTGTACAATGCCTTGAGTAGTCATAAAAAACACATCACGGTCAGATCTTTTCTGTAAGGTAGCAGCATAGCTGTCGATCACACTAGCAATCTGAAAGGAAACAAAAAACCCCTAATATATGAAAAATTTATTTAAAACGTTTCTAGAAAAACATTAGAAGAATTCAGGGGGAAAAAATAGTTTTCCTCATAATTCAACTTTCTCACCTGTTGACTAGGAAATTGTGCTAAAACTGATGTTATATTGCTAGAGTACATGGCCATTAACTTCTTTATATGCTTTTCAACATTAGGTGGAATCCTTCCAGATATTGAAGATATAATTTCCTAAAATAATATAATTTAAAATTAGAAGGGAAACGAAGTAAATAGCAAATAAATAATTTCTGTGAAATAATTTTTATTACAAAATAATCAAGATACCAATGAATTATTTCTATGTTTAAAAGAATTCAACAAAGAAAAAATATATAATAAAGGTCAATTTTTTTTTATCATGCATTCTATGAAAAATTAAAAATATGCTTAAATATATTTTTTGGTTTTGATTTAGCAAACATTCATCATGTCAAGAGTAAAGTGTGCATGTACAGCTAATAATGTGATGCAGATAATAAGATTAGGTAATTTTCAAAATATAAAAGTAAAATATAGTTTTAATTAAAAAATGATGGAGGGCAAGACAAAAATTATAAAATCGAGCGACAATGAAAGAAATGAAAGAAAATATTGACAGCTGGTGATAAATGAAATCTCATAATTAAAATTCTAAACAACCCTTCTTCATATAATTTTTAATGAAACTACAATTTGTTAATTTTGAAGTATTTTTATCAGCACCTCACACTTCTTTTGTTCTGACCCATTTGATTATTTAAAAAAATTTCACTTTCTAGTACATAAATACGACAAGAATTAATAATATTAAAAATCTTTCATATAAAAAAACGTCATTCATTAAGTCAATAATTCCTAAAATTTAGGGTTTTTTTTCCATCTAACAACTTGATTTTAAAACTAAGTTGAATAAGACAAACACAATAAAATAAAATGTTGAGCAGAACTGCATTAAAAATCAAAAATACATACTACTAACAGCAGGTTTTAAAAATACAAACTTGAAGCTCAAGCAAAGGTAGGCTGGGATCTCGTAATGTGCGCATAAATGTATCAACAGCTTGTGTCATTTTGGGACTAAAATAAGGATCAGGAAGGGCGTAACCAGCAAGAATATATTCCAGCTCCTGTCTTGCATTTTGGAATATCTGATTCAATTTATCACCATGCCAGCTGGAGAAATCATCATTTGGGAAAACGCCAGTAAATAACTGCGCCTATAGGAGGAAAAAGACGATAAGACCGACATCCTGCATAAAATACAAGCCAAAAAGGGAAAAAAATTTCTGCCACCTTATTAATTCGTCTATTTCATAATGTGTATTAGAATCCAAATCAGGAAGTTTTTGTTTTAAGATTTCAATTTTAATTTATAAAACAGCACTTAAAGGGTAAACATTTCAATTTTCAGTTAAAGGTAAAATAAATCTCTTACATATACATTTTTAAGCGCTAAATGGGGGAAAAAACTGGATTGAGTCTAAAAATAAAAACAAATATGAAACATTGCATTCGTTAAATAAAATTTAGAAAAAGATTCCACACACAGAAAATAAAAGAATAGCGATTAAGCTAAATTACATTCTTTTAGTTTATTATTTAACCTTTTGTGATCTTTTATATTTGTTACCTCTAGGAGTTCAAATGTCTATTATGCAATTACTACATGAATGATAATACTTTCTAAACTATGCGCATTTTAACTATACATAAATTAGATTCGAAAAGGTTTTGAAAAATACAATATTGGTCAGATTTGCTATTCAGACACACTCAGAATCGAATTTCATAACTACATGAAGGAGGAAAGGCATACAAATTCATTTAAATTTTATCACGAAAATTATGACCAAAATAATAAAAGAGTAATGAAAAAATTTAGCAAAGGAAAGACCATTTAAAGCAAAAGAACCATATTTAACCACAATCGAATACGCACATTTAAAAACGAGAAACCTTTTCAGAAACCAATATTCGTAATTGTCTGCCAAGATATAATTTTCCTAATCATTGGATGAAATGCGTTTTCAAATGCGTTTAGCGAAATAAAAAGCACAAAACATTAAAATGGATAATAACCACACTATCAAAGTTGATATAATCAAATTTGACAGCAAAATTTTTTCCTACTTTTACTAATCTATAAAGTTAGGAAATGATACTGTAAAGAGCATGCATCTTTCTGAGCGAACGATATAATCAGATAAATGTTTTGTCATTATTTAAACTTCGTTTTAAAAGATTGTGTATTTAAATAATTCATCCATTCTCTAAACTCAACTCTTTACCAAGTATTTAAATAAATAATAATAAATGAAAGGCATATTTCGAAATAAAAAATAAAAATAGAAACAAATTCACCTTTTTCATTTGAGAAGGATCATCCAATTCCAATCGAGCTAATATAGTTCCAGCTTCTAAAACCGCACCAGGACGCTTCACAAAATGAATACTGAAACGAACAAATGTATCACAGACCAATGGTCCATAAGTGACTGAAATGTATATATCAAATTATATATTTCAAAATTATTTACCAGCCACTTTCGTTAATTGTGAGAGTCATGACCATTTTCATTACTTCAATTTCAGCATACGGTTGAGAAGGATAAACATGAGCACCGTCTTCAACAAGAAACTGAATTAATTTTCCGGTTGAAGGAGATCTGTGTAAATTATAAAAATTACATATCGATATGATATATCTGTAAATTCAAAATATAGGGGGGGGGAGTAAAAGTAAAGTATACAGCTACCTTAAAATTGTTGGATCATTTTCTTTTTCAAACATACACGTTTGATTTCCAATTACAACTCTATAATGATCGATTTCTTCTTTCACATAAGTGGTATAACTTGCTCCATCCACTGACAAAAGTAATCCTCCATCACTTAATCTATGAGCCTCTATTTCCTTGTATGAACTATTAAGAGCCAAAAAGTACCGATTTGGACCAGATTTGGTAACCTACAACATAAAGATTATTTAAAAAACTCCTCTGTAAAATTTAAAATAAGAAATCATTTAATAAAAAGAGAAATTACTTACCTGGACTTTATATTTTATGCCATCATAAATAAGTTCAACATCAACTGTGTTGTTCAAGATATTAGCAGGTAGTATTTGACCCCTAGAATAACACATAATTGCTGTATGAAGATGAATTCCATTAATAATAATCCAATTATAAAACTGTACAAAACTGAAAACAAAATATTTCACCAGAGAATGAACTTCAAACTGGAAGAATTAAGTATTTTACTTCTGCTTTAAAACCTGTAACACCCCATACCATTCTTCTAGTAATTATAAAACTTAAATTATAAATTTCATTAATAAATACAAAATAAAATAACTTAGAAACAACAACGCCAATCTAGGCTAACTCATGCAATATTAAATATTTCACCATAACAGTGATTTTTAGGTTTGAATGCACAAATAACAATGCTTATTTTCATTTTGAGCCACAATTATAATAAACAGAGTATAGAAATAAGACAGTAACGGAGAGATGAAATAAATGGAATTTTTTAATAACATAACATAATTAACAATTTGGAATGTTATGAAAGAAAATAGGAATATAAGATGGTACAAGTTTAGTTTTTATAAGCAGAGACCGTATGGTTACATGTCATTTCACATAATTTAAAAACCTTTCATGGGAAAAATATTGTTTAAAACTTTTATGAGGATCAAGACTAATATATTTTAAGTTAAAAAAAAGATGCAAACGAAACTCAAATAGTACCGTACACGTAAATAAAATCAATGATCTATTTTATTTATTAAATCAATATCTAATTTTGAAACCAAACAGACTATAGTTTTTATATGACTAAGACATAGGGGAAAAATGTAAAAAAGAATTTAATTCATACATCAATGAGCTCACTTTTCAGAATTAACATAAAATGTTCTAGAAAGCAGGTTAATTTTTCTATTGGGATTTCTTTCACAGCTTGATATTTTCAAAATTTTGATGCAAAGATAAAGAGCTAAATGAAACAAACTGATAAATCTTTTTTAAAAATTACATCTTTTCACTGAAAATAGATAAAAAAAGTTATAATAATACATATATTGCAATTCAAAATTTCCAATAATATACTCAATCATATCACGTTTAAAAACTATACGATACCCTTCCGCTAATATTATAGCTTATCATAACATATTTCTATACAAAAGTACAATTTTAGAAAATGTGTCATTGAAAAATATTTGTAAAAAGAAATGAAAAATTGAAAATTAGACTACAAAGTTATAATTATACTTCCTACTGAAAAAATGTATTTACATAGGTGAGAATTTATTTGATCTCTATGTAAACCAGGCAAATAAAAGAACTACTTATACCAAAATCAACAACGATTATTTTGTAGTAAAATCAATTTTTAAAAATAAAAATGTTTACTTCTCCAAAGATGTCTGGAAATTATGGAAATTATCCAGAATCTTTCGGTCGGCAACATGGAGTGATCCACAGATCACAGCAAGAAAAGTATCTGGCTTCTCAGCCTAAAAATAAACACAAAAGCAGACGTTTAATAAAGAATCGCAAAAATAAATATTAAGCTCCGTTCTGGCAGCCAGTACGCTGTCAGATGGCAGATTTACGACCATATCCGTACAGACAACGGGTCATCGGAACGGTGCTTTAAACTTATCGATTATCTACATGAAACACCTAATTGCATAATGAAATCATCTATTTATATCAGGACAGAAATAACACTATAAAAAAAGTAAAATAAAAAAAAGTATATTTATAAAAGTTAAAAAAGAACATAATGCACTGCCATTTTTATTAAAGCTAGTATAATTTTCGAAATATAAAGCATTTGGTAAAAATATTTGTATAATTATTTCGAAATAAGAAGCACTTTACAGCACACTACATTATTTGGTTTCTACTATAATGAACTAGTTAGTTTAAATTATAAATCTAATCAAAGTTTTCATCTTTTGAAAATAAATATTTATAGAAGAATGCAATAAGGAAATTTTAATTACTAGAAAATAAGCTTGAAAGCTACAAAAAAAATAATCTTAGAATTATATAATGCAAGTATTTCTTGTAAGGAAAAATTGTATTCTTAATGCAGTTACCTTCACTTTTTCAGAAATTAAATGATCAAGCCAAATGGTGTTGATGTTATTTCGCTGGAAGTCCTCCGTTTCCAAAAGTGTTATCAGATATTCAACAGTTGTTCTGAAATCACCTCTAATAGATAATTCTTTCAGTGCAACAACCAGGTTTCTATTTTGAAAATAATATATACATTAAATCAGTTCTTAAAACTAAAATAATTGGCAGAAAAAAAATTCAGAGAGCACTTACTCTCGAGCTTCTTCTCGATTTTCACCCCACGAAAAGCAATGGCCAAACTGAGAATCTGCAAATTCATGTAAACCACCCGATGCTGTAACACTAAAATAACCCCATACATTCTTATTACTTCTAAAATTCAATTCCTGGACAGTTCCAGCACTAGGTTTAAATCCTTCATCAGGATTTTCACTAGTGATTCTTGCAGCAATTACATGACCCCAAGGACGAGGCTTGTGGGAAGGATTATCAAAGTCTATCATTGTATCACTCCAAGGATTTTCCTTGTACAGAGTTCTAATATCTTTTATACGATATAAAGGTATTCCCATGGCAATCTAGAAATAATTTTGTAATTAACATACTTTTATAATTTTAAATACTAATTTTTAAAAAATAATCTTACACAGGGATTTCCGATTTAAAAAAAGAAAAAAATACCTGCAGCTGACAAGCAGGAAGATTTACATCGGCAACCATTTCTGTGCATGGATGCTCAACCTGAAACAGTGACGCAAAACATGACACAAATATAAATAGAAAGTTCAAAAATTATTATTCATAATATCAAATTTTGAATGATTATTAAATAATATTTTTGTAAAGCTAAATATATCTCAAATGTCTTAATGAAGTTTTATGGGCTAAAAGATGTCTATGTATGTAATACAATTTACTAAACTTTCACCATAACTTGAAGCATGCAAAGGAAAGAAAAGAAAGAAGGTTTTACAGGATTCCCATTTTTATTGAAGGGAGGAAAAATTCAAACATTTTCAAAGATAGTTCTTGTTTAAAAAAATCTAAAGACCATGAAACTGTATGCTTTAAACATAATAATACAAATGATGAATTTAAACACAATATTTTCACTATCAACACTCAAATACACCATTACTTTTTCCCCTTCTACATCTAGATGCTTACGGAAAGAGCACTATAGACACTTGATGTTTATGAGAAAATCATTAAGGACACCTGTAATGCTTAAATTGTAGTCAAGCTAAAACTTGCAGTTCAAAGTATGTTTTGAGATCAGAATGCAAGCGCCATACTATTAGATGCGATACTATGTAGTAGTATTCTAGAAGATAACTAGGTGTGAGGTTACTATTACTAGATGCTCACATCTCAAACACATTCACAATTTCGTTGATGCAAAATGAATATTAAAAAATATTAATCCCGAAAGATTACCTAAGCTTTGTTTTGACTTGTGCTTGACAGAATGAAAGGAGAAAATATAAAATACAAATACAAAGAAACCTTTGCTTATGTTTAAAATAAATGAACCGGAAGCAATGTATCATGTAAATATTTTAAATTTGCATTTTAAGATATTCTATTAAAGCCTAGATCCCTGAAACTATTTGATTTGCTATGCATTTAAAATATCTATTTTTCTCAGCCTTTTAAATCAGTCAGTTCATGCTTCTGCAGTGTAATAACTTTCTCGTCAATTTTTACCTTTTTTTTTAAAAAAATTTTAATCACTTAGTTCATCTATAATGCATTTTATTTTCTCTTCATCATTTTTAAATAGTCACTGCTTTGTCATGTTTCCATTCGAACGTATTAAAGTATAAAGTAAAGTATGTATATAAATTCTTTCATGATTTGGAAACTCCCTATAAGATCGCATTTTTCCATTATGCAATATATATTTCCTCCGCAAAGCAAATGTTCGATATGCAACTTTCTGCAAACGTTTCGCAACATATTTCTGCATTAAGGTTTCCAAACTCAACATTTTTATTTAAAGAAAATCCTCTCCCAGCTATGATCTGTCTATAGAATATATCATCAGAATCTTAATTATCTCTTACAGTTTCTGATAAGACTTTTGATTATTTATATATTTTGCGAAAACTTATCAAATTGATTCGTGGATATTTCAAACTCCTTAAATCCTATTGAATTACAAGCCATATCATCAACAATTTTATTAAAATAAAATAGCATTTATTATTATTATTGCAATCCTAGCTCATAAGAAGAGAAAGACAGGCTTCCATCTTTTAATAGTAGAGCATATTTTGACATTCTTCTCAGATCTAAACAACCCATATTCCTGGTAAATACATAGTTGACAGGTGATATATGCAAAATTTTTATGAATGAAAATGTACAAAATTCCGATATTTATGTTTGAAATTTCTCAGCTGTTTTTCCGAATAGTAAACCTAGCCTTTCTTAACATTCTGCCTCTTAAAGAGTTCCATATTAACTTTGCTAATATCGGCATACGAATCTATTAAATGGAAATAGAAATTCTATTTAAATTTGATAGTTATAAAGTATTTCATTTTTCATACCACTGAAAAAAAATTTGCAAAAAGGAAGTATCTTTTTCATATCCTGTGCTAATAATAACAAAAGTAGTCAGCCTCAATATTATAATGTAAAATATGGTTGATTAATTTTCTTCAACGATTAAAAAAATCCTCAGTCTATCATGTTAAAAGGATCTTTGCAATCCTTAGCAATATTATATATCATTTAAACTTTTGCGTTGGAAACTTGCGCTATTCAACATTCTCAACTGCCTTTCGATTGCTCGTTAAGCCACAGTTGCATTCTTCAAACACCTAGTTCTGCAAAAATTCCAAGGAAGTTATTCTCTCTGAAATTTTTAGGTAATTTATTTTCAGTCAAGATAGATAAAGTATCTTTGGTTGGGGATGGCCCATGAAAGCTGAAGCCACATATTTAATTTCAACTTCCTTGTTGTTGTTTTTTTGTTGTTGTTTTTTTTCTATTCCAAAACCGAATGAGTTGCTTGCTTTATTTACAAAGATTCTTTAAATGCTTCGTCAAACATCAGACTATGAAAAAAATTAAGATCAGACAAACCTCACTGATTAAATAATTTCACTCACTAATGCAAAGAGCAATCTAAATAAATTTAGGCAAAAATACTTTGTGATCCACATAAAAAACTTTTAGCAATTTTGTAATCAGGGAACGTTTTGCAGAGTAAGTTTGAAATATCCTAGAAAAAGTTATCTGAATAATAAATTTTGAATAAAAACTCCAAACACTTCAAAGAAAATTTCAGTTCTGCATTTTTGTAGCGCGAAAACACAATAAACTGTGCAATAGTATTATCCCCGTTGCTACGTCTACTAAAGATCTGTTGGCAGTTTTGATGATTACCTCCAAACTACACAAAAAGAAAAGATTGATGAATAGACAACATTTCAATATCAACTTTCTTTTTCTGTCGGTAGAATTCTCAAGATAAAACCAAGTCCTAAACTTTTCGCTCCCACAATATAATGGATGTGCATTTCCCCATTTTTCAATGACCCAACAAAAAATCAAGTATTTTTCTAGAATTTCGAGTGTAAAATAAAATTTAAGACTTATCAGGACCATGGGCACCCTGTTTCAAACTGTTTCTCGATCTAAGAATATGTAATGATAAAAAAAAAAAAAAAAAAAAAAAAGAGAGCATCTAGAAATTATTCACAGGGGCATTAATAAAATTATACCCTTAAGAATAGAGAATTAATCGCAACTGTCATATGAATTTCAGTGAAGGCCAATATGTATCCACATATCTCAGAAGCACCTTAAGTCTAAGCATCCCAAATCGCTTTTAAGATTTAAGAATAATATCTCGTTTATTGTGATGAAAGGAAAAGTGTAAAATAGATGGTATTTTCTTTACATTTACAAGAAGAACATGATATAAAATATACTTGATTACAACAACTAATTTTATAACATTCACATCACATAATGATGAAAAAAAAAGACAGGCTAGATTGTAGAAAAAATTACTACATTAAAAATTTAGTTTATCTAACATGAATATAAATGAAAACAAAACAAAAAAAAAACTTTAAGAGCAATTAAATAATGTGTGTAAGAAAAGACTTTAAAAAACGATTTCTTTTTATCATTTAAAATATATTACATGGGAATGTTTGGAATGAATAGAATTAGTTTTAGATTCAGGAATCATCACCTATTTATCACACAATTACTGGATGGATTTTGAAACATAGATAAGCAATACTTGATACTCAGGGGTCAGCAATAATGAATCTTTAATCTTTCTGCACACAACCCTGTTTAGGCTAAAAATTTCCACAGCCCATTTTAGACTAAGAATCTTTTTATACACTCAAAGAACGTAAATAAAAGAAAATAAATAAAGCAAATGTTATAAAATAAATAAAATCGTTATTGATGAATAAAAATAAATTTAACAGTTACTAAGTAAAATTTAGTTTGACTTTTGAAATCAATATGCAATATTTTTGCTTCTTGATACAGAAGAATTTGAAAGAAAAGCAATTTACTAACTTTTCGGGGACATTAAAATTTTTTGATCAATTCCAAGCAGGATTACAATTCTTAATACAATGAGTGGTGGTGCATTTCAAAAAATCGGCTTTTCAGCATTAAAAAAAGATTTAAATAATCACATTTTCTATTCTCATTCTGATATTTTTACTCACCTGAAGTCGAGGATTTAATTCCAAGAAATAAAAATTTCCATCATCTTCATACAAATATTCTACAGTTCCTGTGCTAACATAACCAACCATTTTCGCTAAGCGAACAGCTGCCTATAATTTTTGAAGGGCAAAGTTATATAACATTTATATTGCAATCACTGTAAATAGAGTTAGGAAATATTTAACTTAGAATATCGACATAATGCAAATAAATTTTTTAATTAAATGTTTTAGTTTGCAAAATATAAATTAAATGAAGAAGGAAACCAGCCGAAACATTTTCTTCTCCAGTGGATCTCTTAAAGTGGAAGCTAAACTATTAAACAAGCAAAAAGAAAAACGCCGAGTTTGAAGTTGGGGGGGGGGGAGAAAAGAAAGGAAATAGATAGATTATTAACAGCGCCTTAGTTTATTTTTTCTATATAGTTTACATTAATACAGGCAAAAGAAGATGTAAAATAAAGATGATAAAAAATTATTATGCTTACAAAAATTCATCAGGAAAAACTAAAAATCCAAGTTAAAACAACAGTAATTTGTAAATACATAATGAAAAACAATATCTAACTTAATATGCAGGTGCATTTATTCATTTGATGATTCGTCATACAATTTATTTCTTTAACGTTAGAAGAAGTAATTTCCAATACTAAGGAGTTTTATTAGATCCCCATTAAAACGATGACATAAAAAATGAAACACAAGACAAATATATAATTTCTGAATTTATAAGTAATGAGCAAACAGTTAAATCTGATATATATATAAATTTATAAGATTCACATAAAAAAGTGTTTCATTAAATATTAAGAAACATCAGATTGCGTCAGATCTTGAATGCATTAAAATTAACATGATTTAATTTCAACGTCGCTAAATTAGAAATGAAATTCTAAAAAAATATTATAAGAAAAAATTGATTTCATTATCACTTTTTATGTAGTTAAAACAGCATGCGTTACGGAAGTAATTTTCAAACTTTTTAGATTCCTGGCACCCTTGGACCCTTCTCTAAAATTATTAAATCACCAATGTTAGAGCATCATGTGGCACGCCTTTAAGTACATTCGGTAAATATTTTAACACAAGTGCGGAGCGATATGGAGAGAAAATCGTGTTTGATATGTAGTGCGATTGCAACTATTCCTGACACTGCAGTTTTGTTGAAGCCCAATAGCGACTTTGCTTTATGTAGACAATTATGTGTATACAAACACCACCAAAGTTCATTCTCGTTCGTGTAATTATTAATTGGTTCCTATTTTTTTTCCCTCCAGTAATTCATACCGACAATATTTATATAATAATATATCTTGAACTATAGAATTCCAATCATAGTGAACCAAGGCTATCAAAATAACTTAACAATTTCCTCAAATTGAATGGAAAGAATGAAAAGTGAAATCGATACACTAATTCTGTATAACAAAATTACTCCATTGTCTCAGTTCTTCGCGTAATTACTACATTACTACACAGTGGCAAGTTATTAAAATTACTACACAGTGGCAAGTTATCAACTTCCCTTAGATATCTCTCACCAAATTTGCAGGTTATAACCTCTTTAATGCAAGCTTTATTAACTGTTCATCAATCGTACAAACCTCAACTCTTTAGCAAAACAATGATCAATTCGAAATGAAAACTTTAAGTAAAGTTTATTAGAAATTATTTAGACTATTAGTATTTAGAAAAGTTTTTTCTTCTTTTTTTCCCCTTTTATGGAGTTTGTCTTGTCGTCGTTTGAAATATTTACTGTTATTTCTTATTGTTCTATTGCTAAAAACAGGATGATACGACTCCATATACCTTCACAATTTAGAAAAATTTAGGCTGCAGTTGACAATTTTTTCACGAACACACAATCTACTGGGTTCATCTTCATTACTGATCAATGTGAAACCAAATGCCAAATAACTACAGTCATACTCGTCAGGCAGAGAAACATTCTGTTTTGGAAACTGAAGACATTTTATGTGAATTAACAAATGTAGTGTTCGGTGCCCCAATTCAGAATAATTATTTATTGTTGAGGCTGTTCTGTTAATGTTATTTCTTATTGCTCTCTTTCCAGCATTTAGCCATTAGTACATTGTAAATGAAAGAAAAAAATTGAGAACGTATATTGCAGAGCTAAGCTGAGGGCAAATTTTCTTACATTGTAATCTTGCTCACAGAAAATGTTCTCTCCTTTCTCTATATTTAAAAACGAATGAAATGTAGAGAGAAATAAGCTATAACGAAAACATGGAATAAAAATGATAAATTAAAAAATAATTAAATCACCAACTTTTTAACTAATAGCTTAAAAATAATTGCTTTCAGTCTCTTGTTTATCCAACGAAGATAAATATTGGGTATATTTATATCAATCTTTGATTTCTAGTGTTCGTAGAGCGATTTTTTTTTTATTTTTTTTATTTCTAGTATTGACAAGACACTGCTTTTATACACTTGCAACACTTCAGGGCTTTACAGAATCCAGATTGAAGATCACTGTATTAGGGAAATGTTTATTCTGGAATACAAATAATTTTTTTCTATTTTTTTAATTGACAATTAATTTAGAAATTATTGAATGTTAGAAAAAAAAAAGCTTTTTTACGATAGAAAAAAAAATAAGGAATTAAACACTACTTCTTCCTAGAATTTTGAAGTCCTATACCTAATTTAAATTCAATACTTTACAAGTATTTCACTTAATATGATTACCCTAACTTTCTCATTATTTTGAAAAGTCTATTTATCCATGTAAATAAAATTACATTTGGAGATTTCTCTTCATTTTATCAATCAATACTGCTTTTTAATTCAGTGAATTTACTAAATAAAAGACATCAGATAGAGTAGAAAATAATTTTTGCAATTACACTTCAAATAACTTACAGATTGTTTGAACCCTACCAATTAACATACAAAGTAGTACAAAGGAATTTTTTGAAAAATAAAGTAATTCTAATTAAAGTAAATATATCCAGTTAGAAAATTATCTAGTTTTCTTAAATATGTATAGCAATATTTTAATTTTTATATTTTGGCATGAAAAATAGTATGAAATGAAACTTTATACAGGGTTGCCAGTGAAAACTGGACAAAAAAATTCCCTGTGTATATGCAACATAAGAGGAAATGCCCGAAGAGCACCCATGTGCTAGTAATAATGGAATAATACTATTCCTTAAATTTAAATTAGTGGAAAAATCAAGGTTTTTCAATAAATGTGGATTTAAACAAGATGTAATTTTTAAAACAGTAAAATCTCTGGACATGTTCAAATTCTTTTTATAGTATTCTTCCCAAATATAGAACACTGCTAAAAAGCGCCCCCACCCCCACCCCACCCACCGCAGTTTCAGAAGCTTCATTAGAAATCAAGTAACTTGTAGTCATTATTCAAATATCGATATTTTTTTCTCAGCCTTAAATTTTTAGGACCATCAAGCTCTTTCAAAAATAAGTGTCTAATGTTTTTGCTTCTTCGATTATGCTTCTTTTGACAATATTTTTCATTAACTAATTTTTAAAAATGAAAAGATTACCATATAAAAGCATCATTGATTCAGGTCTCTGAAGAATATAAGCAATATAAGAGAAGCATAATTAATTTATCCTGACAAGAATTTATAACATTATTACTCGAGCCAGATCCAGGATTTTTTTTTAAATTGAAATCTATGTATTTCTTTATGTTGTCAAAATCTTTCAGAGTATTTTTGCAAACATTGACATATTCTACACAGTGAAAAGAACAAAACTTCAACGAAAATTCAGCGCCACGTCTAGCTGAACTATATTTAAATATTTCATATATTGCTCTTAGAATAACTTCCCATTCCGTAGATTTATGTTCACAATGAAGCGCTCAACGAATTATGTATACCTATTAAGTGTAGTCATTTTTGCAGTAAAATTCTTTGACAAGTTTTACAAATTGACATTTGGTCCATCTTTGTAAAAGTATGTCCAAACTTGACATAACTTCTTTAAAATTCCCAAATAATTCTTGAGCAGTGGTATGCCTTAAATATATTAAATTTCATTAACTTGTGGAAACTACTGGTAGATTCACACCTTCATCTTATAATAAGACCCATTTCCTATTTTTGTGAAATCCGGTTCAACGCTTCATCCAAGCATATTAAAAACAGTTTCTAATGTTTAAAGATTTCTTACAAGATTGTTGAAAAAAAAAAAAACGAAGCTAATCTATAACAAATATTGTACAACATTTTTTTGTGACATAAAGTACATATTTTTAGCTATTTCAGTATCATGGCCCATATGTGAAAATATTTTCGATATATCATTGAATGCATTAAAGGACGAATGTGATGCAACAAGTTTTAATGCTCATAAAAGTTCAACTTTAAATTGTTGTTCTTGAATAAAAAAATTCGAAATCGGCTTATTTTCAGACATCAAATTTGACGTTTCCAGATTTGGCACATCATATTTTCCAGTGTTCCTTTTAGATACGAGGTCCAATATCAATGAAGACTTTTTTGACTGGCAGCCAATTTTGCATGTTTTCCTCTTTTGGCATGATAAGTATGCGTCTGTTTTCCCATATTACTTAAGCTTATTATCTTCTAATAAAGCGAGTACGAAGGAAACGAATTTTGCGAAAATTCTCTAACTCAGTAAGCAAAGCCGGGATTCATATTTTTATTTGTCGAATCTGTATTAAATACGAATTTTGAGCAACTCGTATATAAAAAAAATTCTCTAATTTGCTCCGAATAAGCTCAAAGTTTTTCAACTAATAAACAAACTATTCAATAAACTCACACGTGAGTGACAAAACACTACCGCGAAGCTTCCACATCTATTTCCGCCAAAGAAATGTATTCTATTCTCTCACGCAGTCTCACGTATTCTCATTTGCTGCAATCCGGGAATCTCATAGAAAGAGAACAACTGTTCCTGAAATCGAAATTAGACTTATCTATACTTAACACCTCTCCATGTCCCTGCGACTATAATCATTACGATTATTCAAACAGTTGAGTGGACATGGAGACTATCTATACAGAAAAAAAAAGGAACGACTAGAAAAGCAGCGAGTTTTTGCAATTACACAGTTTTTCCATTTTTGGTTCTTTTATTCTTGCAATGTCCAGAGATCGGCATTTTTTAAATTAAAAAAAAAGGAAATAAACTTAAAATTTCCTATATTATTCCGTTTTTACGGAAATTTTCAAATTTCTCTATTTTTTAGATGATTTGAAAATTCATTGTATTTTCCAGGTGCCGTGGCAACTCTGTTCATAATAGAATTTCTTGGAAATTTTAATTGATAAAATTATTGATCACTACAAATTAAAGGATTTACTTTTTCCATTTTTTCAAATACATCAGGTTTGGCAATAACACAAGGTGCTTCTTCAATAATCTTTTGATGCCGCCGCTGAATCGAACAGTCTCTGCCAAACAATGAAATGGCATTACCATAAGAATCAGCAAGTAGTTGAACTTCTAAATGACGAGCACATGTGGCCATTTTCATAATGAAAACAGGAGATCCTGGTACCTCAGTCTGAACCTAGAAAAAAGCAGAATGTTATGTTAAGGAATACATAAAGGCTTGCTATTTATTCTAATCAATCAATGTATGGCAAATAAATTTTGTGGCATAAAATTCCATATTACGCAAATTAATTTATAATAACAAATTGTTATAATTTATAAGGTGTGATAAATAGAATTTCTACTAAAAAAGTGTATTTACTTGACGAAACTGAGTTGGAAAATCTTCTATACTGACAGCTTTCCGTATTCCCTTTCCGCCACCTCCTTCAGAAGCTTTGATCATAACAGGAAAACCTATCTCTTGTGCAATCTATTGATAAAATGTGCATTAAAATCAGCGGAATTAAATACATATCTAAGACTTTTAAGAGATTAACAGACGGACAACATACAAAGGGTGATTAAGATTATTTCTGCAAGTAAGAAAACTCAAAAGCTACACATATTAAATTTCGGTCTCTTTTCTTAAAAAACATTTTAAGAAATATTATATTTTAACAAAGAAATTTCTTTAAATAGTGAAATTTCATTAAATCTTTCTATTGCTATTTAATAAGATAAAATAAGAAATCATATAAAGAAATCAGCACCATATTATACATATTCGAAGGTGTGTAAACTAATTTTATCTTTAAAAAAACTCTTAGAGAAAAAAATAAGAACCACCCATATAGAGTTTTTTTTATTATAAAAATAAGAGTTCGATGAAATAAGTTAGGTATTAACTAAGCAAGTGCCCAATTTTATACAAATAGAAACATGCAATATTATAAGGAATAATACTTAAAATGTTTTTTTTTATGTATGTTTCGTTTAAAATATCTTATTGAAAGACTTTCAACGCATATCTTAAATTACTTAACTACATGCCGGCGTCCTTGCATAGGGGCAGCGCATAGAGCTGATATAAATGGAGGAAGTTAGTCGCTTGTTTCTAGTCTAAACAAGTGTACGCAACATGAGCCAAGTCACGTGTGAGAAATCTGGCCTTTTTTGGCGCCATATCGCAAATCTTGGCATACTCAAAAACTGCCGTGCAACGTTTTATTTCCCGGCATTGGGTCCGGTCGGTTTTCATTTCCAGTTAACACACACACACACACATATATATATATGTAATGATATTTTAACTCTTAATTTCAATTTAATTAATTTTCAAGATTTTATCTTGATTTAGCTCATAGTAACTTTATTCTAAAATATTCTCTTATTTCGTGATCCAATTCCACTGTCTCTACTTAATTAATTCAAAAGAAGCTTTGTTGAATTGCAGAGTCAGCTAAAAGTCTAACTTTCCCACGCTCGGCGTGAAGGGGTAAAAAACTGTCCAGTAAGCACATTCTTTTTAAAAGATCCCTGTGTTTCCTTTACATGTGACTGACATGCGTCAGAAATCCCTATCAGAATCTTAATAATATATTAGCACTATTAAATAATATTTTCCCTATCCATATCTCATGTTATATAAGAGGAGGGATAATTTATTTCTCGCTCTTCCGCACTTCTGTTTTTGCAGCGCGCTGTGGCGGACGTGCCATGTCCGCGCCTTCTTGTAAATAATCATGCTTGCCTCCCGGAGAGAATAAATCGAACTTTAAAAATTAAAAAGTCTCTTCACTGTCTTCAAACTGCATTCTGCTTCAACAAATAATGTTACATATTAAAAAAGTCGACAAGGATAGTTTCCTGTGAAAAATTGTCAAATTAATTAAAATTAAATCGACTGGTGCGACTCCGGCGTTGCATTGCGCTCGCTGTGCTCCAAAGATGACTGCTTCGGTCCAGGTTCGCCAGCTGCGATGTTTCCGTGGCGAAGTTCTTTCATCGCCGTCTCCCTCGGCCACATCGTTTCATGCAAACCGTAGTCCAGGGTCCGGTCCAGTTCCCGTTGAATCTCCGGCATTCCGTCATGTTACCGCATCGTCGATGGTACCGTGCCTAACCTGTGACTTCATCCGACACTGCTGCTTAATACCCTTGTGCTTGTGCTCCATATCGTCATGTGCGTGCTCCTTATATCTTCAAGGAGTTGATTCTCCTTGCCATCATAAAAAATCTCTGGCTCCTTACCTGTGCTGAATAATTCCAATATCAACATCATCTCCTTATTATATCATCATCACAATAATAATCGCCTGCTTTACTCGCCAGTGCTAAAGTGAATCAACCAGATTTCGAAAATATCACTTGTGTTGTTATATTATCATCTCAATATAAAAATAGTTTTCCGTTCCCTGCCGTAATCTCCAGTTCCAGTGCTCAAAATTGCATTTTGTGATTAACTAAAAAAGTGATTATTTTTCAAAAAGTGATCATTGTTAAAAAAAAAAAAAAGTCATTCGTCAGCTGACTCAACGAGTGAAATTCAAAATTTATATTCTGTACTTTTGATTTGATTTTAAATTGCATTTTTCTATTATAATTTAATTGCAAATAATCTTTTTATATTATGATTCAAAATATCATAAGTTTTAGTTTAAAATATTGAGTTTTTAATTTTTTTCATATCTCTTATTTAAAATTTATTCATAATTTTATAATTTGTTGAATTTGGAATTTATGTGCATGCTATTAATAACTAAGAAAAATGATTTCCCCAATTTTATTAAATTTATCTTACTCAAAGGTTTTCAAAAAATATGCATACAAGTCTTGTGAACGAAAAAAGTAACATACCAAGATTCTTATATACTTAATAATTAATGGCACATGATAATTAGACAAATGTAGTGAACACCTCAGGGGAAATTTTTGCACCTCTGACAGTTATTGAGCTGCCCTCTATTATCACTGTGTCCAAATACTTGTTTTTTTTACGAAATACAAATATATTTTATATTACATATTTTTTTCTTTTCCAAATATTATAAGAGTATTTTGAGTCTTGTGTTTGTTACATTCATTCACAAGTGTTTTGTTTGAAATCTTTGAATTTTGTATTTATTACTTTTAGTTCCAAGTGTTTTGTTTGATATTTTTGAATTTTGCAATTATTATTATCATTTCCAAATTATTTATTTGAAATACATGAATCTTACATTTATTTACATTTAAGAAAGTTTATATGAAATATTTCAATTTTGCAAGTATTAGTTCCATTTCCAAGAAT
>JAPMOR010037438.1:0-11790 GCA_026543865.1 Argiope aurantia | reverse complement strand
AGAGAGAGAGAGAGAGAGAGAGAGAGAGAGAGAGAGAAAGAGATAAAATATATGTGATTTGAAAAAATATGATCAAATGTATGTTTCAATGTACTCACTAATTCAAAAAACAAAAAAAAAACTATTTACTATTTATCAACATTTATTTTTGGAGGCACTTAGAAATAACATAAACACAGTATGACAAGAATGTCAATGTAAATGATGAAATCAATTTTATTCAACTCCTTTTCTTCATTTTCTCGTACATTTACAAAATATGGGGCATTTATTTTTAGTTTCGTAGACTAACGAATAGAAAGTATACATTTTGTATTTTTTTTTCACCATGATTAAAAAATTACACATCCATAACTGAAGTGGCAAGATCCCAAACAAAATTTTTTATTGCTTCTTATTGAGTTTTTGAGTAATGCATTCATATACATACCAACGGCAGGCAGACCGAAATATAATCAAACTTCTGACAGACGTAATTCTAGGTTTTTATATTTCTGTTTTATTTGCAATGAAATAAAGGGTAGATATCAGCTTACAAGCGATTGACTGAATCCAAAATCTAGCACAAATTTACAATTTTAGTAATCCAATTCTCAAACTGACTACATTTTTTACTTATTGAGGTTACATGTAAATAGATATTCAAGCTTTCTTTCAGTTGAGCGATTCCATTCAAAAATGTGAGAAAATATATTATTTTGGAGTAAACACCCCATACCAAACTTCATGCATCTAGCTTTTAGAGTTATTGAATTATCGTGTACATAATCGACCAACTATTAAGCATAAGTCAAATTATTGCTGTTTATTTCGAACATAAAGATCACCAAACTTCAGAGATTGAATTTTTTTACAAGGTGTTGAAGCAATGATTTAAAGGATGACGCAATAATTTAGTTCATTTTATTTACACTTTTGTTCTATTTCGGTGCAATACCAGGAAGATATTTTGGAACAAAGATGGTGATTTTGAAATATCGTAAGAGGATAAAGACACTTGTATCAAAACTTCCTTCAACTAAATTTTGCTCTACACCAGTTGAAAAACATCTGATTACATGCATTGGGTTCATTCACATTGCGTTTCTTCTGTGAAATCAGTTTTTGTGTCTGAAATCCTCAGGAGCCAAAATCACCAAGTCACATCAACCTCGATGAGGCAATAGTAGAAATTAGGATACAATCACGTGTTTCTTTTACAAATAAATCAAAATTACCTTATTTCAAACATATTATTTACCCAATTTAAATTTATAATTATATACTCATAAAAATATTAATGTTGGTTCAATCATTATAGTTCTATCTTGCTCATAGAATAAAATGCAACACTGTAGTTATGTCGTATTATTATTGTATATTGGTGAATGCTGGAATATTTCATATTAAGATTGCTTGAAGTCGTATAAGACATTTATATAATTATTTATATTTTACCGTATAGTTATTATTTCTGTATAATTATAATTATATTGTTTGTACAATAATAATTATTTTCTTAGTATTATATTGCATAATATAATGAAGGTTTTAAGTAATGCTAAACTTTGATTCCACTTGTATTTAATCCAAATAGTAAATTCTGGAAATTTTTAGCCTAAAAAATGGAAAATGACTATCATTCATAAAATAAAATTCCTACCACTACAGAAAAGGCCAAAAAATTAGAAATACGGTAAAAATATCTAACAAGCTGAATAGCAAATAATGAAATTTTATTCGTGAGCTAAATCTAACAAGCTACATTGCAAACAATGAAATTTTATTCCATAGGAAAATGCAAATACACAATAGAAAACACAGCCGAAGAATACAGAATAGCATACTTGCTGTAAATAACAACAAGCAAGCAGCAAATCGATTACTGCTTGAGATCACCTCTACTGACTTCAGTTCTGTCTCTCAGCTCTTAATAGTTTTCACCACAGGGCAAATAAGCTTCTAGGATATCTTATATCTGCTTCTAATCACCAAAAGTCAGCAGTTTCTGAAATTTCTTATTTGAAGTGAAATCGCTAAATTCGTCACCGATTTACTAATTTGTCGCTAAGACCGAGGGATCGTTTACCCAGCACATATCTATTTGAATATCTTTACCGTGGAACCAACCATGAGGGGAAGCAATAATACAAATCAATAACAACACAACCATTTTTATGCTGTGTTTAATCTATACAGACAAAGAGTAGATTAACAGACAGGTAGTAACAACAATTAAAGGTAAGACAACATTAAAGCACAGATTGATATCTTTCATACATCACATATCTTGGAACTATAAATTTATGAAAATAGTCATGTGTTTGTGGCTGGGGAAATCTGTCAAGAGTTTGGTTCTACAAAGAGAGGTCGAGTAGTTTCCCTTTTATGACCATTTCAAAGTGGAACTTTAATTATAATCACCCTGTACATACATAGTTATTGTAGAAAATATAGAAAAACAGTCCCGGTTTTTAACAGAAAAAAATTAAACAGAAAAAAAACTTAAGTCTCGAGAAAAAAAAAACATTTTTTAGAACATTAGTTTTTGTTTTAGTTACTTTTATTAGTTACTGCCAACAGTATCAAATTTACGCGTTAAGAGCGTAGAGCTGTTATAAATGGAGGAAGCTAGTCGCTTGTTTCTAGTCTAAACAAGTGTACGCAACATGAGCCAAGTCACGTGTGAGATATCTGGATTTTTTTGGCGCCATATCGCAAATCTTGGCATACTCAAAAACTGCCGCGCAACATTTTGTTTCCCGGCATTGGGTCCGGTCGGTTTTCATTTCCGGTTAACATTTCCTAAATAATTTATATATTCTTTGAAAACTAAGCAAACTGGTTTCGAAAATAATGTTTTCTTTTTTAGATCAGTAGCTGAGTTTATTGATTTAAATTATATTTACTTTTTTATTTTGTTATTGTGCAAAAATTAATTAAAAGTGAGTATTTTTATTCTTTAAGTAAATATTTTATTTCTTTTCTTTACCCCAAAACATCTTTTAATTTTACATTACATGTTCAAATACTTTCATCATTATCTCATGCAGATAAGAAAAAAAAACCCTTTTATAATAAAAGCAGATTATAAAAGTGGCCCAGGTCATTTTTTTTTCTTGAATATTCTGAATAATATTTATTTTTGTATAAAAAATGAAAAGAATATTAATTAAAACTGTTAAATTATTTTGAAATAATTTAGAAAGAACAAAAAACAACAAGGCTAGCTCAGAATCGAACCCAGGTTTTCTGAAGGCTACGCCAGTGCTCTAATCACTACACTACTCAAGCGCTCGTTCGGGTAACTCATTATTAGTATATAAGCTAATTTGAAAGTTTTTAAGGTTGACTATTGAGTCTTAATATTTTCATTAATAAACATTCTAAATGTATATTATCATTATTAAAAATCTCATTCCGAACTCAATTTTAAACCTCGTGCCTTCTCCTTGTTAATATCAGTTTTAAATATTTCGTTTCTGGTTTATAATGTTGGCGGTAACTTTGCTTCTAACTACCGCAGAAACAAAATTAAATCCTTTTTGGAATCTTAAACGTGTTGATTTAATACAAAATAATAAGAAAATTCGAAATTTTTACGAAAACGGTGATTTTAGGGTATGTGCATGTCGCAAGTTATTAATAAAGTTAACATTCAGACAAAATTTTTATCTGTAAAGATAGCATTTCTTTCTTTAATAGTTTATCTTTAGAATATCCACTAGTTTCTTATTAGATCTTACTTAAAATTTATAAAAACATGCAATTACTGCTAGCGCCTTTATGAAATTTTACTATATAACATTTTCAATAAAACGTTTTAGTTTTACGATTTCATTCACAATGATGATTTAATATTTTTAAGGTATAATACGATTCGATTATTAATGGTAAAAAAACATACTGGAAATAATAAGGAACTTTATTTGCACTAAAATAAATACATAGTTATTAATCGGTTAATAGTGTTTTTTTACCATTACCAATAATGTTTTTATGTAAACACTTGTATTGGCGAGAACAAATCACGCCAAGCTTGCAGTCAAGCACTTGCAACACATTCGAGATTAAAATAAAGCAAGTAACCAAATATAATGCAGATACACCAGTTTAAATGAAGCTTAATAACAAATCAAATAAATTTAATACAATAACTAAACCAAACTATGAAATATCATTCAGTTTTAACACCAAAATCACTGAGTGATGGAGTTTATGAAATTTTAAATTGACTTAAAATGGATATAAACAGAATATGTTTATTGTACATACCTGTGAAATGATACAGAACTATTTTAGAAGCTTTTTCTTTGCATCCAATTGCACAGCAAAAGTTAACCATGGCTTAAATAAGTTTTAAAATCCAACAGTTAAAAGCGAGAAAAAATCTGCCATTGAAATATAATGGGGAAAGGAGAATGCGGTTACAGTGAACACAAATTCTCTTCTCAAGTCACGTGATTTTAGCTTTTCCTACACCAAAGTAGGGTTGCACTCTTTATATTAGTATCTCAGCTCTATGGTTAAGAGTTATATTTGCACACATTTTAAAAAAACATGTGCAAATATTTCAATATTTTAAAGAAACTTTATAATTCGAATCCAAAACTATAACCATTTTCAATTACTTGTTGAAATCTCAAATAGAAAAGATTCTTATTTCTTATTTCTATCTTTTTAAAATATATAACACTTTCTATAATAAAGTTAAAATTTTTTTAATGCTGGGTCATTAATTACGACATTCTAATTTAGTTGAACGATAATCATGACGGAAAGTTTAACTTCTTCATTGATGAATTAACTTAACCAATTTATTAGACAACACTTCCTATTTTGATTATCATGATTCTTATAATAACACAAAGATGCTTAAGATATTGAAGCCTTTCCAAGTGATTTTTACTTTTTAAATTATTTAATACATTAACTTAATTACAAATTTAAATTCTAAAAATTCAGTAATTCGATGCACGTATTAAACACGTCATTGTAGGCGAAGAGATTAATAAATTTAAAATAGTTTCGGCGAGCAAAGTATATGAGAGTATTTTCTAAAATCATATGTAAAAGTTAATGTGCAAAATGTATTTTGCATATTCCTGCAAATTATGTAACAGAAGAACAGGAATAACTTTACAAATTACATATTAATAGGAAGAAAATGCCTTAAAAAAAGAAAACATTTTTTTGCTTGATTAACTTTTCTAAATTAATCTACAGAAGAAGAATGGCAAAATAATAGTAATAATTCCTGTATTTAAAAATAATTGATTAAATTAATTGCGATTTTATTGAATCACATATTTTATTTTTTACGGTATGTATTTCATGTTCGGCATTTTTATTACGCATGTAAACCATGGACATGCATGTTTTTATTACGCATGTAAACTATGGACATGCATGTTTATATTACGCATGTAAACTATGGACATGCATGTTTTTATTATAATATGAATAAATGGACTTCTATTCTTATAAATTTATTTTTTATGCCTGGAAGGAATATAAATAGTAAATTGAACTTTTTTCAATAAATAAAAATGAATTTTTAGAAACTTCGACTAAAAAAATTCTTTTGAGTCTGTGATTGAATTTAACTATTTTGTCTTCTACTTATGTGGAATTTTTAAATGCTTAAATTGAATTTGAAATCAAATATTTTTTATTGAACTGAAGTTTATCACAAATGAATAGATAATAATCGGCTGAAAAAAAAATTACAATTTTTTAAAGAGTTTTTAAATATTAGGTTTTAAAACGTCCTACATCAAAACTAAGTTAATATAATATAATTTGAAAAATTAAAGTATACAATTCCTGCTGAAATCTATTCTGGTCAGAATGGAAGGCATTCTGCTGCATAAAAATCACAATATCAGAAAAAAATTTTAAACAGACACAAACATTTTGAGTGAAATATATAGCTAAGAGATGTTTTAGGCTTGATTCGTATTTTTGGTTTTTATTAATTTTCTTTCTTTATGTTTGTGATAACGTGACCACAAAAAAAATGCATTTAATGTTATCGCACTATTCATGACTATAAATCTAGTAATTTAAATAATGAGAAGTATATAATTATAGGATTCACTTAAAAAGAAATTTATTAAGATGGGAGAAAAATTCTTTGAAATAAAACTTATGCCACTAAAAAATCTTAGTATGTTTTTAGCTTTAAAATGATGTAAAAATACATTTTGTGTAATCATATCCTTCGAAGTTACTAAAGAAAAATGTTAAGATTTTAATTAATTTTTAATCAAATTTCTAATTCATATTTAGGAAAAAGCTTTCTTATTAAGTATTTACTCTCTAAGAAATTACTATACGCCAGGTCTAATAACTCTAGATTCAACAGTCTGGTATCTGGAACATTTTGAATGTGATTTTTCTCCTCTTGCATTTCACAATACGTAAATTACAATAGCATACCTATCTATAAATATCATCATATTAAACGAAATTTTCAAAGTATGTTTGCTTTGTTAGTATGTATTACTAAAATAATCGCTAAATTTTTTAAAATTTAAAAAGAAATAATGGAATAATGTATATAAGTTCTTGAGAAGTTTTTTCGCACTGAATTGGAAACAGTTATAAGGGAATTAGTATGAATAAAAAACAGTGGAAGTTTTTAATAGGAAGCCGTTAAGGACCCATTTAATTGGATGATTAATTTTTATATCATGTCAGATTACAATTGCATTTAAAAACTAAATCAGGGACTCATGAAACGAGCTTCATAATTCTGAACAATATTCAGATGATAAGGGCTGTACCAGATACGGCATTCCATTTTATAAGCTTCCATGCAATTTCGAACATTTGATTCATAATTTAATTCTATTCGAAACTTAAATGCAAGATGCATTTTCCGTGGAATGTAGTCCCAGATTCCTATTCTTCTTTCAAGAATTCTAGAAATTTTTAAATTAACACGGAATAAATTTAATATTTCTAAATTTACGAAATAATACATTAAAATTATTAATTAGAAAGTAATAAATTGATTTTGATTAAATCATTAAATAAAATTTAACATTTGATTAAATTATTACGAAAAGAATTAAAATTTATAAATAAGAAAGAAATATATTCTTGAGCATGAGTTCATTCTATCGACGAGGCTTTTATTTCAAACTTTAACTTGAAAGCTCAAACGATCCCCATTTGGGAATTAGAGAATTTTACACCTGTGTATAGCAGAAAGTATTGTTCTGTCCATCGTTTCTTTACATGCGAAAAAATATGGAATTCGTCTGTAAATTGAACGAAACAGAATTGTCATATTTGAAACATAATTTTGGTTTGGCTTTTATATTATGATGAAATACTTAGCATAAATATGTGAAATAGAGGTTATAGTAATGAACTGTTATTTACTCTATCTTTTATTTTTTTATTGAAAAGAATTTTTGATTATTTTATAACGATATCCTGTTTCAAAAATATCAAATGTTTTCAAAACCAAATATAATTAAAATTTAATTATACTGCTATACAACGTTTTCTACATATATATAATTTATGCGGCCAAAAATTAAATAAAAAGTCAATAAATGAGTTAAGTGGACTCGACTGATAAAAATTGCATTTTTATTACTTATTTCATTTTTTTAATGAAGAAAGAATGTTTTCACAAGTATTTTACATAAAATAAAATTTAAAATGAATTTCTAATGCGAAGAAAGTATTAAATTTTCTCGAGCTTTTCATGAACTATATTTGAAGAACACAGTCGATAAACCACGGTAATTTCCAAGGATGATTCCCTCGACTTTATTAGAGAATCCAAACCCTATTAGCATAAGATATTGTCCTGAATCTCGAACATGTTCTTCGATATTCTGAATACCGAGCATTATATTGTGAAGATATCGTAACGGCGTTGTTGGAC
This sequence comes from Argiope aurantia, assembly GCA_026543865.1. NCBI lineage: Eukaryota > Metazoa > Arthropoda > Arachnida > Araneae > Araneidae > Argiope > Argiope aurantia. Next base: position 3,905 of record JAPMOR010037438.1, on the reverse strand, counting down.
ATTTTGTGCTAATAGAGATTCACTAGGAATTAGTTCCAACAAGAAGCAATTTTTTTACAGATTTTTCTAGAAAATCTTTAAAAGAAATAGTTCGATCTCCATCATCAGATATAGATGATCGCAAGTATGATTTGAATAAAAAATTCTTTGGTTTTTATTTTAGTTTTGTTCATATGCTGGAAATATTGATATTTTTAAGTAGTGGGGAACTAGTTGTTAATTTCTTGAAGCTCAGATATTTAATTTGAAAAAATAATATTTTTCTCTTTAATGGCTTTTATGATACCATCAAATATATATGGAATTTGTTTCAGGCTTTAAAGTAAAAGGCCTCAGAAATACAAAAATTAAATATTAGGGTAAGCAAATAGTTGATTCCTCGATTAACATCTCGATATCATCAGTATTTAACTTAAACCGTAAAGAAAAAATAAATTAGGTGAATTTTCATTTTCCTAGTAAAGCTTAAAAAATGAAAAATTTCTGATTTACCCAATATTTAAAGATAAAATTAGAATAAAAGATGGGTAAGATAAGCAATTGTTATCCTTTTTACCTTTTATCTATCTCATATGTGAAATCTCTGACAAATTCTTGCAAAATTTGAAAAAGCATATCATAGATGTGATATTGGCAGTAAGTGATTGTTTTGTTTGGCTGATCATCAGATATTTCACATTATCTGTTTTTAATAATATAGTTGAATAAATTAGAAAGTATTATCTCATTTAAGTGATTTAGTACGAATTTTAATAATATTCTGTAGTTGCAAAGTTTTCTTGTAACTTCTTACCTTTTATGCAGAATTTAAGCTCCTACAGTATCTTTTTTTTAACAAAGTAGTATGTGTTGAAAATTTTTTCTGGCTTTCTGCGAGCACTAAATAATAAGGCATAGTTTGCATTTCGAAAATATTTGAATTTAATAGAACTAAAATTTTTCTTCTTCTTTAGGTTCAAATGCAAATATTGTTTCAATGTAAAAATTATTTGCTTTTACTAGATACACCTGTTCAACATTTCGTCGCTACTCAGTCTCGCATCTATATTTATGATATTTCTGTTCAGTGCTGCCATCTATTAATATTATTCTTTAAATTTGTTTCCAATAGTGTTTACTCTTTTCTGAATGTCTGATATTATCTATGCATCGCTTACCGTACTATTTCGGTTTCTATATGGTTTCGAGATTAAGAAATATATGGGCGACAGACATTTTCTACGTGCGGTGGAAGATAGGTAGAAGTGTTATGTCAAAACAAATATTGGATTTTTAATCATTATTGTGTATATCTTTCATCAGACAGTGCAGTAATAACCGTACAAGTGTCCTATAGCTTTTGGAATCCAGGTATCAAATACTGTATTATTTTTATCCGTGTTTCGATACAGCAATATGTGATGGTAGTCGTACAAAATATATCATATTTACAAAATTTTTTCTGTTTAGCTTTTAATACTTGATAACCATTTTCCATTATTAGTAATTTATCCTTATTTGTATTAAAATTAAAAATTTATTTGGTTTCATTCGATCAAAAAGGATAGATTTAACGATTATCGTTGACCTTAAATAGAATCTGCAATGTGTTACTACATATGATCAGTTGTATTGGTAACTGTTCTTCGGCCGATTAAGCCATGTAATCTGTTCATATTAATAGATTAGGTTACAGAATAGATTATTGTTGTTTATTTGATAGAATTCAAGAATAATGTTATTTCAATTTTAAGGTGCGGTTTTATCTGAATTTAAAATTATCCTTTTATTTTGAATGTAATTTCTTCCTTTTATATTTTAAGTTATACATTCTGCTTTTCATTCAGCAATATTTTTGAACGAATATATTTGAAGTTAAATATGTGAGTTGATAAAATAATTTTACACCGATATATATGTTCTTAAAATATAGTTAACTTCTTGATTTTGACAGCAAGTTAAGTGACAGCTAACTGGGGTCAATAAATTGATTTTTATTTTTATTCATCGTTTGCATTGATTTCATAATTATCGAGTATTACCATTCAACAACAAACTCAACTGTAATCGTCTGTCTTCTTTAAAATGTAATTAAATATTTGAATTAATTTATTTCTCTTTAAAATCTTTATTGAATTATTTCTTATTACTAATTATGAAGTATGCAGGTTTCTTTAAAATGTTGTGAACTGTATTTAAAACGCTGTTAATTTGTTTTTCATCTTCAGTCACTTAAATTTAATATGCATTCTCTTTCTTCCCATGTCATTTTCTGTATAATAAGTTCAGAATCGAATTTCAGCAAGCATATTTTTTCTTCTTGTCAATAGAGAAATTTTTTATTGACATTTACATACTAAATAATTCAAAATCTTTTACTGTTAACAAGGAGAGAAAAGGATACTGGAATGATTTTGCTTTTTTCTTTCCTTATAGTATTTAAAAATAATGTATTTCTTTTAGTATTTATTCATCATTGAACAATTATAATTGCTTTTTAATTATAAATTTTACATGTAGTTCTTTATAAATAATATGTAGGTAGCAAGTATTTAAAAAATAGGCTAGTGTCTGGTATTATAAAAAATAGTTTTTTTGTAAAGATATGCAATCACTAACTATATTCAAGTTGATTAATGCAATTTCTTTGTTTGAATAATATTATTGTAAAGGTTGAAATTTAACAGACACTTTTTTAATCCATTAATTAATTTTAATGTTTGAAATTATAGTTAGTACCTCCTAAACTTAATTTTTTTAGAAGGTTAAGTGTCAATTTATTGGATAGTATGTGTAATTATTAATAGCATTATCTAATAAGCATTTACAAATTTAGATAATCATTCAATATTTATAAATATTCAACACAAAAAGACAAATAAAATCAGGTAATTTTTTTTAAAATAAGTGTTAAAACTATTTCTTTTCCCCTCATTTTTTACATTGCATGTATCATGCGGTTCAAATTATTTATTTATTTTTTCCTTCATGAGGTAAAAGTATGTCATTCATGTATTTTGAAGAGGTATTTTAACTTCAGAGGTGATGAAAAGTAAAAAATAAATTACTTTAGTGTAATAATAAATGTGTAATAATAAATTTAGTGTAATAATAAATTTAGTGTAATAAAGTGTTAATTTTCATAAAATCTTTTCTTAATTGTTGTCCCCCAACTTTTTTTGTTTGAAAAATTTCTTAGGTTATTAACATTTATCATTTTGTATTCTTCCTATCATTTGTGGCATTAAAAACTCATATAATTGCCCCAATATTTTATTTTCATAAAGCATCTAAAATTGACATTTGGTGTAACTATATCTGTTTTTCTTTGCTTCTTTGCTGTTTTTTTAAACTTTTCTTTATTTAGTATTAAATTCAGTTATAGTTATAAACTTTATAGAAAATAATGTTAAAAACATCTGTTTTGTAAAGAAACTTTCTTAGTACTCAGTATATTTATATTTTTAAGCAAGTGATATAATTTTAAAAGAATCACAAGATAATCATTTATGAAAGAGGAAAATCTTTTAATCTGTTAAAAAGCATGCAGATAAATGAATTAAAATATTTAAGTAGATACACTTTTAATAAATGAGTTATTTTAAAGTTTTAATCACTTGTTCTCAATGACATTTTTGCTAACTAAAATTGAATTTTTGATTATCTTTAAATATTTAGATGTATTTAAGCATCCCTATATTTAATTTCAGACTGTATAAGGAAATTTAGATGCTACTAAGCAGGATAATTATTAATATTTAATATTTTGTTAAGAATATTATTGTTTGATATAATTTCCTTGATGAAATCATATTTTGAATGATGATAACAATGTTACAACTTTGGTTTATTTTCGAAATTAATGCAAATTTTGTTATCATATATATATATATATATATATATATATATATATATATATATATATA
>JAPMOR010037436.1:2500-15853 GCA_026543865.1 Argiope aurantia | reverse complement strand
TTTATCGCCAGATGGCGAAACAAACAGTCATTTATCGCCTGTTTGGCCGCTGCATATGTATATATTAAAAATTTTACTAAAATTATAACACAATGCAATTTTGCATGTCTTAGACAGATTTACAACGTGTTAATTTTAATTCCTTTTTGAATACGATGTCTGAGTTTTTGTGTAATTTCATACCATTTTATTTCAGGCAATGCATTTTAATTTTGTCACGGGATGCTAGATATACTATTGACCGTCACTAATATTAAATTTTGATGCATAAATCTACCGATTTGAATGAAATAATTCTTAATAGTATTATTGATATTAACTTAATAATCAAGAATATTGAATGATTTTACAGTGTTAACAAAGGATTTGCTTCAATATTCAGAATTTTCATGTAATGCCTGAGGACAAAAAAATAATATATATATATATATATATATATATATATATATATATAATGTTATTTCGAATCCTGTCAACTAAATAATATTTAACATATTATTTTGGTTTAAGCAGAAGGCAGGTTTGAAGACATAGATGAGACGTTGTATTTTTAATTTCGTTTTATTCTCTCTTTCATATCCATCTTGGGAAAGCATTTTACTTACACGCAGACGCAGCGAGGCACAAAAGCAGAAGTAAGAAAGAAGTGCGAAATAAATGATCACTAGTCTTATAAAACATATGATTTCCGGCCACGCGCCAATTCAATACATATGGTGACCTTTGACGCCTTTTCAAGTGCACCGAAGGGATCACTTTCATTTGAGACGTAGCGCATTAGTTTTACAGAGGAATTAATTAAACCGAAAGCGGAATTGGATCACGAAATAAGAGAATATTTTAGAATGAAGTTACTATGGGCTAAATTTAAAAAAAATCCGAGTCTCTTGCTTTTGTTGCTTTAAATATTCTTGAGGTGTCATGTATTTTCTTTGGAACCAGAATATCTCCTAAAGGTAACATTATTAAATTAAATATTAATTGCAGTTCTATGAGACTTACAGTATGGTTTTAAATAGTTTGTGAATCTTTTTGATAAAGAAGATTTCAAAAAATAAGTAATAAATACATATAAACACCAAATATAAAACTATAAGAAGCGCTTGAAGACAAGGTAGCGAAGTCGTCAATTTTCCCTGGACATTTTGCCCTGACTGAAAACTTTGAAAAAAATTTTTTTTGTAAGATATAAATAAATAGGGATTATAAAATGTATATTGTTTAGTAATCATTTTTAATAAAGAATAAACAAATATATTTCCACCTATCTTACGAGATTTCACGTTGCAGACGTATAGTCAAAATATACGAACATCATCTACGCACTATGAAATGGCGTCAATAGCTGCATAGTACAAATTTTTAGTGTCTAGCAATGCGCGACGCTTCCAGTATCCGACCTCAAGAATAAAAATTAATAAAAATCATCTTCACTTTTTTTGTCGTAACATTAAGAGTCCGTGCTTTGAACTGAACTACATATTAGATAAATTTTAGAAATTTGAGATACAAATAGCAGATGTGGTAGTCATCAAAGCCGCTATTGACTAGATAGTTTTATGATAATTTATTTCTCTTATGACGCGAATGAGGACTTTTTTCTTTCAAATGTATTCATCTTTACTTCCCACCTGAAGCTCATTCAGTTATTTATTCTTATTGTATCTTTCGTTTCATAAAATTAGAAAAAAAGGCTCTTTTTTTTTTTTTTACTTATGTTAATTTGGTGAAATATGATTACCAATAATACCATTGTCAACATTATTTAAAGTACACGAAAAATCTCTTAATCCCATCACATAACATTATTGCATAAATATAATTAAAACAAAATTTTAAAAAGACGAACGCTATGTCCTTAATATAAAAGTATATTTTCAAAAAGCAATGACATTCTCTTAGTTTGTATGTGATACAATCCAGTTCATTGCATGCATTCTCATACTTCTTTCCATGGCTTTGGAATTTGTAATGGAGTTCCAAAGAAAAGTTCCAGTATCGTAAAGCAAGTGATTAAATGCATGAAATATCCAAGTGATCCTTTTCTTGATTATTTTTTAACTGTTAATTTACATTACTTTTATGGTAGAATATGCAGGATCTCCCAAGTAGGTGTATCAAGCGATTATTTCCTTAAATATTGCACATAGACGTATACTTTTTTCATTAAATAAGGTAGAGATTATATGAATACATCTTAAATATTTTGGCAGTCAATAGCTGTATAAAAAATAATTATACAGCTTTCTCTTTGTGAAAGTAAGAATTTGTGAAATACTTTTCTTACATTCATCTATACACATGCAAAGTTTCTCGCATCTTTTTATAAAATTTTTAAAGATATTAAAAGGCAAATTTACTTGGATCACTTTTTCATTTCTCTGGCAAGGGTTTGAACGAGTCTTCGTTTGTACTTTTCAGATTTAATATATACGCTGCAATATATTATTAAGAGAACGGAATTCGAAAATAATAATGTCTTTATTAACTTTTATTAAATTATTTTTAAAAAATTTCTAAATAATGTATTAATTGAGGTGCTCACAAAACAAGGTTCAAAAATGAACAATTTAGTTACCTACACTAAGTTGCATTCTTCTAACAATACTTACACGCCCATGCATTTGCATTATAGTGCAAATCAGTCAGAATTCCTAAATGTTCCTCGTTATGGAATACATTATTTTTTTAGAAACTTTTAATATTATGTGTATAATTGCAAAATATTTCCCCCTTATTTGTCAGGTTCTGACAAATAAGGGGGAAATATTTCCCCCTTATTTGGGAAATTATTGGGAATTATTGGGAATTATGGGGAAATTATTGGGAATTATTGGGAATTATTTGGGAATTATTGGGGAAATATTTCCTCTCTGAGGTTCCATAAGCGTTCAATTTCTCAAATTTCTCTTCTCCCCCCCTCCCCCCTTTTTTTTTTGACTAAATCGAAGTTTCTACCGCCGACCATTTAAAGTGGGCAACAGTATGCATGACTAGTTAATTTTTTTCAAATCACGATGATTGAATTTCTCATTCCTAAATTTTTTCACCAGTTTCCAAGTAAGCCTTCGACTGGGTCTAGGTTGGCTATGTAACTGCTCTATTTTTCTTATTCTCGTTCGTATTGCATTTTTTAAGGTAATATTGCACTCTGTTTAAGTTATTTTTGTTTATTGGACGTCTTGTTCTCTGCCATATTTTCCTGAGCCTATTCCGGGTTTTAATTTGTTCTCTTATTACTTCTCATGTTTCTTGCCTTCGGTTTTCTTTTCATTGTCCCGTTTCCTTATAGGCTGTTATCATTTCTTCAGTGAATTTATTAATTTCTGCGTCGATATCTTTTATCTCTTTGAGGTCAAAAAATGTTTCGGGGCTTAGCAGTAGCGCTTGTTTAAATTGTTTACAGTTGGGTACAAAGGTTTTGTTGGTTTCTGAGGGGGCACCTGAATTTATCCAGAATTTAACTGAGAGATGGTCGCTAGATAATTCATTTAGTATTTCTGCTGTGATTGTTTGAGGTATTTTTCTAATTAGTGAGATGTCTATTATGCTGGCGCTTCTGTTTTGATAGTGGGTGGGCTCATCGGGTGCAATAATTTTGGCTTCTGTTTTCTTAGCAAATCTAATCAACTGATCGCCTATTTTCAGGTATTAGTACAATTCCGGTTTTCGTTTTTCGCATTTAGGCCTGCGATAAAAACTGCACTGTTGTAGGTATGCATTTTCTCACAATCCAGCATAAACGCCGTATTAGCATTTGGGGGATTATATGCTGAGACAAAATTAATTAGGGGTAAGTTTTTGAATTGGGAAATTACCATGGTTGCTTCAATGTGCCTAAGAATCGGGTTACGATAGTGCATGTGAGAAATCGTATTTTTAATTAAAATTCCAGCACCCCTCCTTCTGAACAGTGTTCTACTTGGGGAGGAGTAAAATTGGTAATTAGCAATTCTGATTTTGTCGCAGGCAGTTAGGTGGGTTTCTTGCATTAATACTACGAGTGGGCCGGTCCAATCTATAAACTCTCGCAAGTCATTCACTTTACCTAACAGTCCACTTGCGTTCCATGAAAGTGCAAAAATCTCCTAGAAGGGAAAACTCTTTATACACTTACGTTAGGAGACCTGAGCGCCTCGTCTAAAATCATGAGCTTCTCCCATACATTATCTTTATTTTGCATTGCTTTCAATGTTCTTGGAATATTATTTTTTATGCTAAATATCTTATTTAAGTCTGCGGCAAGCGCTAAAACGTCTTGCAGTTCTTCCTGTGGCGGGAGCGTCATTTCTGGCCTTGATGTTTGTTGATCTCTGCTCCCCTCTCGCTCAGCATGGGGTGGGTGGGGGTACTGTTTCGGCTATTGTACTCGCTTCTCCCGTTCTAACGGGACTACCGTTACTAGGTGGGGGGTTGCTTTTTCTCCCTAGCGCTTCCGCGAAACTCTTCTCTGCTTGAATTATTTTGGTTTGCTCAACCTTGGGGTAACGCGAGCTTCTTCTGTAGTTTGCGGTCCGCCACAGTTTGCACATTTTACTACCGTGTCGTACACAGCAGCCGACAATTTGTCGGTAAACTAGACAGGCATCAAAGCACCCCAGAAAACCGCAAGAGAGGGTCAAGGAGGGAACGCGTGCTTCGTCTATATGCGAACAGGTCGTAGGAACGTCGCTTAACCGACCCACTTGAAGGGTAAAGCAAAATTCCCAAAGTACCCCAAACCGCCTCACTGGAAATGAGAGGGTTTTAAAGATAATAGAATTCATTATGATGTACTTAAAATTTAAAATTAATCAGCATGGCAAGCAAAATGAACAGAACTTTTTTATGGAAGCAAAATTTTGGCATTTTCTATTTAAAATACTGGAAAGAAAGAATACCAATAAAATTAAATCAAAGTAGACATTTTAATTTCAAACTGTCATAATGTATTAAGCTCTAGTGTATTATATTATGTCTAATTATGATAATTAAATTTTATTGTTATGTGTTCCGTGATAAAAATTAAGAAAAAAACATGTATATATTTTTTATTCAATAAGGGATTTGATCGTTCTTTAATGTAATTTTGTAATATTTTAAATTTTAGCATTTAAAAATATTATATGTGATTATAAGTATAATAATATTTCATTGTGATTCTTAAATCGTATTAAGAAGAGGACTTTTACGATTATATTGCACTGTTAAAGTGAATAAAGTTTGTCGAAAATTGCATCAAGGTTCGACAGTTTACTGCTCTCATTAATCTATCATTTTGCAGTTGTTTCTTGAATGACATATTAGAGAAGTTTTATTGTATAAGATTATTTGAGAGATATGTTGTGCAACGGATTGGAATTGATTCAGTTTTGTATTGCAGATCGAATTCTAAGCGAGAGTTTTCCCCTTAGAATTCAATTCACTAATGGTAATTGCACTAAATGGTAAGCTTCTAAATGGTAATTGAAAGATTGCAAGGCACGGAGAACCGGAAAAATCGGGTAAATACAGGGAATTTAAAAACCATCTGTAAAATAGGAAAAAGACAGGGGATTTTGAAATTTTTCCTTAAATACCAGGAAAGTAAAGAGAATTTTAAATTATTTCGTTTTAAATCTTGAAAGAATAAAAAATCGCCTCTATAGCTTTAACGACTGTTAAAATGCGGAAGCTCGTCCTTTTTCTACTCATTCCCCTCTGCTTCTGCATAGATCAGTCAAATTTCCAAGACAGAAAAAATGACGGTAATGGAATAATGACTTCAAATTACTTGAATACTAATGTAGCTACTTTGCGCACAGAACTTAGAGCTGCCACTAACAGAGTGTGTTTATATTTGTAAGGAATATTACAAAGCAAATATGAATGTATGACCAGAAGTTTTTCTCTTTTAAAAATTACAACTTGTTCAAAATCGTTTATTGAAAACAATGTTTGTGAAAGGCTAATGATTGATTTGCTTCCACTTCTTCACTCCAAAGCATAATTTTCCTCTGCGTGAACGTGCCAATATCCAATTCGAAATTTACCCGAAAAAACTAAAAAAATGAATACTTAGTAGAGTTTGATTAAGTTAATAAAGAAATCCGTTCAGATGATTTTTATTCTAATGTTTAGGCTCAAAGAATTTTCGAATTTTTGGGAAATCGTAAATATAATTCTCGTATTGTCTCAGTGGAAAGTAGATTTACTATCAACAAAACTGTGCTAGTTGAAAATCTGATGAAGAATTTTTAATTTTTAGAACTGATAACATATACTTTTATAGGTGTCTTAAATGCTCGGATTTGAAGAGATTAGTCTCAGTATGCTGAATTAGCGCTTATGAGGAATTATTAAGCTTTAGAAAAGTAAGTTAATTTGGTTTATTTAGGTATATTGACGTCCCGTTTTAAAGCAATTCTTGTGTTATTTTGGGACGGACCTCGTAATGGACCTGAGCTGGCACCCCCTCTCAAAACTCACACACCACTTCATCGGGAGGATGTTTGGCGCCGAAAGATTTAACATGCACCAGACTCGATTACACAACAGTTTTGCGGTAGAACCGGGTCTCGAATTTTAGCCTAAAAAACCTTTGTAAATTTGTTTTGTTAAGTAATATCATTGGATGGTTTGTATCTTGATACCAATACGTTTCTATCTTGATACCTTGACGTTCTTGATACCAAGAACGTCATTTTGTGTTTTATTTCCCCCAAGTCTTTAATTTTATGTTATTTTAAATTAGAAAACATGAGGTAAGTTATCAATATCTCCCCCGCCCCTTAATTCTTAAATGCAAAGCGATGTACAACTGCATCGCATGTTTAAAACCTCATATCTTTTTATGTAGCAACCTCTGCATTGTGATTTTTTTAAATTTTAATTTTTTCAAAACTATTTTATCATTTCCGAACTCAATTAGAATCTTTGGCAGTTTATTTCTTTATCTGTGACGATTTTCATTGTTGGAGCGTTACCTGAGTACAATTTCATTTCTAAATGGGGTACGAATTACTTTTTTTTTATTAAAATAATTAATAAAAACAGACATGAAAAATGGTTTTCGGATAGAAACAAGGTAAGAGTAACGAAAAATATTTATATTTTTGCATATACTGATAAATTTATGCAAGAAAATTGGAGCTTTTTTATGACGTAAAAATACATCGTTATGCAAAATCGGTTCTACATAAGTTCATTAAACCTAGTGTCATCTTATCCTTTGCCGTTTATGGTTGAACGAAAAGACGGCTTTGGACACTCTCATATATTTTCAAACAGATTGAGGTGTAATTCCACTATGTAAAGGTACCGCACAGTGGTCATATAACAAATGCTATGTTCCTTTATGTTTAAATGCTAGAAATAATTATTTTATGAATTTTCATGTTTTGTAATGAGAGTTATTATATATGTTTCAAATATTATATTATTGCAAGCAGTAGATTCGTAGAACTCGAGGCATGATTGTTCATGATGATGTAGAAATACATCAATATGTTCTTTGAAATTTAAAAAAAAATGAAAATTGTTTTTTTTAAATATTTTTTTCAATTAACTACACCCGTATCCCGGTTGATTTCAAATTTAATTTATTAAAAGCAAAAATTCATGCTTTTAAGGGTTAACATACGAATTTGCCATGCTAAATCCTAGGTAAAAGTAAAGAAAAAAAAAATTTTTTTTTCTTCTTTCGTAAGTAAATGTGAACGTTCGCTTAGTATATTACTACTTCAAATAATGTTAAACTGTTGTTTACCTCTCTGTGCTCTTTTTTTACAGTAAAAAACTAGGGGAGGGGTGAGTCGCGCTTTTCCTCTTATACAGCATATACATACGGGGAAAATGTAGGGATTTTTTTTTTTTTTTTTCCAGATACGCGTGGCAACCCTGAATTGGTTCCTGTTTGCATAACTATGCCCAAATACACATGGCCCAAGAAAAGCTATTTCTAGGCAATTCATGTCAAATCAGTTCAACAACTTTGCTTGACTGATGTTAAAAGCATTTTCGGAATGAAGACTCCAGAACAATATTATTTTGATGAAAAGGAGAAAGAGTGAGAAAAACCCACCGAGATTTACAACCTCAGACTGTCTACGGAAAAACGATTTTCGAAAGGGGAAGAGATGATAAATAATGGGTGAAGTGGCGAGTCTGACTTTTAGTAGAAATAAATCTCTGGTTCTAAACTGAGAAAAAACGAGAGATGAAATTGTGTTATGATTAGTAACAACTTATTGCACTCATTTGTTAGTTTTAAGAGCCTTGATTTATTTTTGATAAATCAAAATTTATGCAATCTCTGAGTTTACTTTCAATGGTTTACTTTTACATTTATTTGCTCACTTTTTTGCCACTTAAGCTGTCTCCAAATATTAGAATGTTCCGAAAGTTGATAATCTATGTGTACAGAAGATTCACAAGTATTTTGTACTCCATGACTCCTTGGATTTCTTTAATCAACTAAGGAGATTTTTGTTTGAATGTGAGAAATTTTTTCCTTCCGATCCTCACCTGAAGCTTGAAATAAAAGAAAAGCGCTTTAGCAGACAATATTATAAAAAGACAATCGGTCATCGGCATAAAGATCAGCTGTGCATTCGATTTTGGTCTAAGATCAATCATTTGAAGGCTCCACCAATTTTCAATAAATGCAGTTGTTTAGAATATGAATTCAGAGTAATGTAGCTGCAGTTCAAGATTATGAGGTATTTCCTAAAACAACAATCTAGTTGTTTTAAAGTGGGATTTTGAGCTAAGGTAGTTTCAATGAAAGAATTAAACATTACTATTGAAGAAATCTTAAGAATATTGAATTTTTCATTGCTTTTTTAATTACCTTCATATTTAAAGAAGATGTATGCGGAAATCGTATTTTTAAATTAGCAAATTTTGTATGCATTTTTTACGGATGTTGCATTGGGTTATGTTTTGGGTTGTATGGGCCCACTTTAGGAGGTCAACATAAATGATTTTTATTAATTCCTATAAATCCTTCAGGGGTTTTGATAACTGTTAATAATGGGCTCTAAATCTATTAATAAAACCGTTTTGGAAAGCTTCATTTTTAACCTCATGTAATGTCTACAAATACATAAAGATAACTTTGATGCACTTTCGTAAAATAGATTCGTTTATAAATTTCCTTTTGCTTGCACTCCTTGAACTTTCTGCACATTGCTTTGGGCATAAAAAAATTTGACCCACAAATAAAAATAAAAAAAATCAGTGAGCGGCTGGAACAAAGTAGGAACTTTTCCATAAATAGGAGAGACGGAATTCGAAAAAAAAGTTCTTATCTCTGCCCACATTTAATTTATTAATAATATAATTTATTTAAAAATCATAAAAAGAAATTTGACTGCAGTTTTAAAATGTATTTAGTTGAAATTCAAAGAAAAATAGCACACCTGTTTAAGCGTAATTTGAAGAACTTTTTTTGAAAATGTTTCTGCAAACACAATTCACATTTTTTTTTTTTTTTTGTCGTTTAACGCGATATAAAAATAAAACTTCAAATATTACAATAAGTTAGCAAATTTGCAACATAAAAATCCTATATTATATTCCAAACATAAGAGCATGAATATCTGAAGAGCAGAAATAAATGAATGAACATAAAAATATTTACACAAAATAAAAATATTAAGAGATAAACTTACAAAAAAGATAAAATTCTGAGGAAATTTAATTTACTTCAGCATGAATGAAGGCGGAAGACATTTTTTTTTATTTGAAAGACATAATTTAAACACAATTTTTCTATAAAAAGTCACTTTATTATCTATAAAAATTACAAATGATGTTCATTCTTGAATAACAAAGGAGTACATTTATTTTAATAATGATGTTACTCTGTTGTTGATGTATGTACTTTGAAAGCATGGCACTGATGATCTTGAGCTTCTTTCAAGCATCACGAGATCCAAATCATCGCATCTCAAGGTAAATTTATACCTTCAGTTTTGAATTCTGAAGTGTTGCCAGTCCTCATCTACAATTTCTTAAACAAATATTTACCATACATTACAATTTCAGCTCAGCAATTTTATAGGAAATTATATCAAATATTTCAAATATCGAGTCTATATTATCCTTTGTTTACCTATGAGACAAGATACAAAAGACATTAGTTTATATTTTCATCACAGCTTGTTTACTTTTTCAAATTCGTGAATAAGATGTTGTTCTCGAAATTTCAATCGGCAAATCAATAAATATATAGTATTTCTTAATTTAGATATTATATGCTAGAATTTTTTTCTCAGCTCTAATGAAATCAATTTATTAATCTTTTATTCAATAACTAATTTACTTGAAGACAATTTGAAAAATGATATCATTTTTTAACCATGATGATATATTTTTCCTCACAACTTATTGATAATAAATTTTTCACTACTTAAAATTTGATTTATTCAGATTTTGGATCGACAGCTTGCTCACACGTTATCAAAATCATTTCTTTAACGAATAGTTCCCATTATTTAATGGTTATACTAATAATTTTCAATTAAGTTTAAGATTTTCAGTCTCTTAATATTAAATTATCGTTTCTTAATATCAGAGAAAAAAAAGTTAACATTTTTATTTGAATATTGACTTAACGCGTACGCCGTTTGCCCAACTATACACATTTTTTTTCTTCATTCGAATCGTGTGACCGCAGTGGAAATTTTGCATTCTTTTTTACTTTCCCGTTAGCGAAGTACAGAGAAAATATTATAATCGTCAAGAAATTCGAACTCACGATTTTCACTAATCTTTACATTTTAGATCCATTAGTACGTAAAATACATTTTTGTCATTATATCTGTCTGTCTTCGAACACGTCACGTATGTGAACACGTTAAAAAATACTTTTTTTTTTTTTTTTTTTTTTTTTTGTTCAGACTAGATGCATCCGTTAACGGGCAGAAATTAAAAGCAAAATCAATAAAAAGTTCAGGCAATGATTAGACAAGTCCAGACACTGAAATTTTTTTAAAAAAAATACATATAGTGTATTTTCTTTTACTAATAAAATATAGAATAGATAAATGCTAGATGACTGCCTGACTCAGCTTTTTTTTTTTTTTTTTTTTTTGTCTTTGTTGCTGACATTTTAATTTTGCAGTGTTATTTTTTTATCCTTCCTTTTTGCTTGACTTGTTTGATCTAACAAAAAGCAAATTATGAAATTAAAAATATAGAAAAGAAGTTCACTTTCTGGTTTAGTTCATAATCCGCCGTCATATGGCAGCAAATTGACTCAAAGTGAAAAAGAAAATCAATTATTAGCAAGTCATTTTTTTTATGTATGGAAAAGGACAAACTTTAAAGCGCCGCCCTATATTTAAATAGAACAAATTAGGAAAAAATATATATTACTTTCAAATTTTCGTAAAAAGCAGTATGATTTTTTACTTTATAGTATACTAGCCGCCTTTGGCCACCAGCCGGTTCGCCAGTATTACCGCTCGCTACAATTTTCAATTAAATATTTTAAGTAACTGGTTCTCTTAAAGGATTCTCAAACAAAAAATTTTTAATCTTCAAATTTTGATAGTCATACCAAACTTATACTGTTTAGATCGTTTCATTCAATTTACTATATATATTTTGCTAATTTGTTGTCATTTCCGGCAAAACTTCAACTTTAATTTAAAATGTAAATGATGAAATTGCAATTAATATTAAGATATTTTTTAATAAAACCAAGCGTTTTATTTTATTTATCATCTTTATTGTTATTTATTAATTATTATTATTATTGAATGTGAGTATTGCAAACGGAATCGCTCGGTATTTGTCTTATGTTAACTACAAAATATTTTTCATAATTTATGTAATATCTCAAACAATAATTCAACAAAAATTTCTGAGATTCAGCATAAAATTCAGTTTTTAGTTTTGCTTTCAAAAGGATTGAAATGAAATCAATAATAATATTTTGTTCCGTCCTATAAATATATTTCAAAAATTATGAAGTCTAAATTTAATGCAGTAAGGTATCATATTCTGAGAAATATTCTGGACACACCAAATTTTAAATAAATGAATGAATGTTTCTATTTTCCACGATCAACTAAGACTTATTTATGAAGTTTTAAATATTAAAAATTTAGAAAAACTCAACATTTTCATAATCTTAGGCCAATTAATCTTGAGAAACCTGCGCGCTGATTGGCGTATTTTCTTTAAAGCGATCGATGGATAATCTAAAATTATCCTTTTTTTATTGAATAGTGATATTCAAATTTTCATAAATCAGTCAGTTTAAGTGATTGGAAATTATCTCTTAAAAGTCAGTGATTTAGTTGATTGGAATTTAACTCTATGACCACCATAAAATCTGTGCTTTCTCTTGTGGTGTATGCATTCTCCTTAATATCCGCTCGAATAAAACATCACATACAAAAGTACTACATAGAGCAAACACATCAAAAGTAAACATAACATCTCAATAGTTGCCAAAAACAAAAGAAAGAAAAATGCAATTAATAATCAGACGATATTTTGAAAAGTACAGATATTTAGACTGGAAAATGAAATTATCTCCACACGCGCAGACGATATTTACAAAAGTAAAAGTATTCAAAACTGAAAAGGAAAATATATGAGTTATTCCATCAATAAATGCCTTAAGTTTGTTTATATCTTCATTATTTTATGAGTCATTAAACATCGAAATGGGTCCGGGACTAAATAAACACCCTGTATAGAGAGAGAGTGTAAAAGATCATAAAATAATTTTTCTTGAATTTATTTTTTTAGAAAAAATAATATTTCATATTTGTTTCATTTCCTACAGACACGTGCCGAAAATTATATTTTTGCAGATTTCATTTCCAAAAAGATTTAATTTATTTTTAATTGGAGCTTTAATCAATGTGATGGCAACACTTTGAAAAAAGCTAATTTTTTCCCATGAATGCGAAACGTGCTTAATTTTTATTTTTATTTTTTACGAAAAAAATTATTGAAAAACATAGTTTAGATATTTATTTAAAAATTCATTAAAAATAGAAATTTAATTTTAAGATTAAAACATTAGTATCATTTAAAAGATAAATGTTTGATCTTTAACTTCATGTAAAAATCTTTTTTGTGCGGTAATATTTTCGGAAGTTATAGCAGAAACACGTCAAAATTTCGCTTAATTTTTAAATAAATAAAATTCTAGTTAAAAATTCGAAAAAATAACCCCCAGCTGCACATTCCCGGCCTCCAAGGTATACATGTGCCAAATTTGGTAGCTGTAGGTTGAATGGTCTGGCCTGTAGAGCGCCAACATACACACACACACACACACACACAAACACACACACACACACATATTGAGCTTTATTATAAGTATAGATATAGATATAGATATAGATATAGATATAGATATAGATATAG
>JAPMOR010037435.1:53312-68799 GCA_026543865.1 Argiope aurantia | reverse complement strand
TGGAGGTTTTAGCACAGGTGCTAAGAGTAGTTTCAATAATAACACTCATGTGCCTATTTTTATCCAATTAGCTCGTTGCGTTTCTGTTTTATCAAATTTACATTCACGCAGTTGTTTTAGCATAGGAGCCAATATGATTTAAAGGAGAATAGGAGCATATGATAAAAAAACAAAAAAAAAAAAAAACAGTGGTATTTAAAAGATGTAGATAGAGATAAAGTCAGGAGTATAAGTGTAAGCTGGTGAAAACACGAATGTACACGTACGAACAGACAGCTAAACTGACTCCCCAGCCAACAGATTTCGTTCAAAATCAGTTACAGATACAGAATTTTGTTGTTAAGATCACAATCTATATATTATTCGTTTGGTTCATTCCATTGTTGAGTTATCATGTTCCTGTCGTACCGAAAGGCAAGCAGGTTTACGAAGATTATCTATTTTTTTTTTTTTTACGAATATGTCTGCCTGCAAAAGGTGCATATATATATATATATGACTCCTTATTAATTTCCTATCTTTTATCTTTAAGGAATCTATATAACTTCATTCTGAAATGTTCTCTTATTTCCTGATCCAATTCCTACTTTTTTTATTTAATTATTTCTAACACGCGCTTAATAAAATTGCTGACTCCGTCGTTCCCACACCAGAAACGAAGAGATAAAAATCCTTAACATCTATACATCTTTTTAAAATATACCTAAGATTCCCCTGCCTAAGTCAACATGTGACTAAGAAATCCCTATCTGAATCTCATAGTAAAATTGCTTCCCAAAAAATTAACTTTTATTTTTACGCTTGTTTCACCATGTAGATAGACGTAATGTCCTATAGGTTCTCCCTTGTATATAATGCCTCCCGTGTAAAATAAATTGAAATTAAATTTCATTAATTTCTTCTTTTCAACCATGTATCTGCAAAATAATGTTGCACACACGCAGAGAGAGAAAGAGAGGGAGAGAGATGTATGCGTTAAATTCAGAAGGTCTAATTGTTTCACAATTACAATACTTCTTCTTTGTATTATTTCGTGAACGAGAAAGTTAAAATGAATGCGATATTTTTCTGTTTTTAAACAACTTACCCCGGTCCCTGAGGCATATGTAATATAAGTATTTCTCATTAGTAATGGGATATGTTTTAGAATGGATGGAACAGTACAAGCCTTCTATACTTGTGGTTTGCTTTTTTTTTTAAATGAAGCTATTAAAGGAAAGCTGAGAATAAACAACTGCATGTTTTTACATGTTTACAACTGTTACATGTTTTTTCAACCATAAATAAATGGCAATCTTAGGTAGTGTGTCGCAAATATAATATGACTCTTCAAATTATCATCGTAGTTTTCTTTTTTCAATTTCTGACGATATTTCCATCTGTTTATATTAAAATAAGCGTTAAGCTATTCAAAGGATATCTTAAAATAAACAATTATTTAAAATTCTCTCTATACATTTTTTACAATGGGTTTGAACAAAGCATAGAAAAATAAATTTAAAAATTAATTTGTGCTAAAAAGTTGGAACTATTAGTTTTTATTTATTTTTTCAGTTTTTAGTTTTTAATTTATTAGAATAAATACAAAGGGAACTACAAACTGGATACTCCAACCGCCGGAGGACAAACGAAAAATCTGAATGAACGGACCATCGTAACAGTAACACTGGCGGAACTGTAGTTTAGTCCCTAGTGCCATCACCGGCACAGGTACAATCCTTCCTTAAGGAAGTACGTCCCGTCATCGATGGAAAGAGCCAGATCCCCAACTTTTTGTGTAACCACCAGGGTGGCGAGAACCAACCACTATGCCGAAAGCTTCTCATCCTCAATAACTAGTTCCCCTTCCCCATTGAGACAAATTCAAAGGATATCTTAAAATAATTTTTTTGGTAAAAATCAATATTAGGTAGTACCACTAGTTCGATTTAATTGATCGTTTAATTGACAATAAAATTTAAAAAATAAAATAACATATTATGATTGAGGGCAAATTAGGATGCAAAATTTCATAACTCGGCGAGCGAAAAATCAATTACAAAATTCCAAATTTATTAATATGAAATAAATTAAATTGAATTAGATTAAAATGTAACAATTTATAACTATTTCTATGAAGAATATTTATATAAGAATTAATATCTGTTAATTAAAAAAGTCTCATTTTTATTCACAGCAGCTTTAATAGCTGACCAATTATAGAATAACGGAATGAAGCAGAACAGGTGTACGGAAGTGAGAGACGCAGTAATTACCAAAGCGTGTAATTGGGCGACGGCCAAGCATGGAGACGCCCTCAATGAACGTTTATTTTTGCTTTCGATCCGTCTAAGAAAGACGAATCTTCAAGGCTTGGGATTGCCGTCTCTCGGTGATAGAACGGAAAGTGGAAAGATCACACGATCTCCGCTTTGAAAAGACCGATTCAAATGCAGCCAAGAAGTTGTAACTCGTTGGGACGGGGGCCAAATTGAGGCTGCAGACATGCAGACGGTGTGTGCTTCGGACAATGATCCTGAGATTAAAAATTAAATTAAAAAAAAATTAGGTGATTCAAGTCTGCTGGAATTATTCCTGGGATTATGTAATTTGTTGGTTAATATTTATATAAAGATTTGCTGTGGATTCATTTATTAGATTAATATTCAATATTTTGTCTTTTAAAATATAAAATTAAAATGTTTTATCATACTAATTCGAATGATTTTAGTATATAAAAAGAGCATTATTTTGCATAAAAAATGGAAGTGTTGTTCTTCAAATTTGAAACAGAGCTGCACAATATGTTTAAAATTATCGTTAACAAGCCGTCTTCGGCGATCAACTGTTCGCTCACCATATTTATAGCATTAATTTAGTTCATATAACTAAATTTAATAAACTATATACAAAATAAAAATACAATTTTAAATCATACTAGTTTATATGTTAAACATAGAGCATTCTGATTGATTAGCTATATATGCAAAATGGTAAACTTATCAGGCAAAATTTGTCTAGTTATTGAAGCTAGGTTATAAGGGCTGTGTTATGGTTTTATTTTGCAATATCTCGAAAACGCAAGGTAGAGGTTAAAGATCATTCTTCACTTATGTAGGAGTTATGCGATTACACATAAAATAAAAATTGACAAAATACGGTCAGCAGTTTGGGATGGGAGGCTAATTCTTTGATTTCTAACTATATATATTGTAAACACTACCCTACGGAATGAATGAAGATATATGATATATAAGATAGAAGTAAAGTTATTATAGAGATTTATAATTTAATAAGAAATCGCACAACAATGAGATATTATGAAGAACAAATGGTTTTGCTTTATTTCTTGTAAGAAATAATTACAATTATCTTTGATCATGCAGATGAGATTTTACTTTTTTATATACGATTCGGAAAATGTTTAGTAAAAATTCAACATTTCGATTTTAATGAATCTCTACGTTGAAGACCTCTCTTAGTGAAAAAAAAAAAGTCAGATTTGAAATTCTATTTATCTGAAGAAATTTTTGCTTTGGAACGAGCAGTCTTTGCTCTGAAACGTTACATTTCTCTCAAATTTTATACTTAACAAGGTCAGGAAGTGTGTCTATCTGACCGCCCGCGTGTATATAAGCCAATAAATAAAAAAAATAGTTAAATAAAGTTCAAGGATTGGTTACTGTATTTTGCTAGAATTATAGATTTGTATCTATTTTTAACCAGTTTCATCAGCCATTGAAAACTAACAATCTATTAATATGTACAAAAGCAGCAGCTAAACGCAACCAGCTAAATGAGGGAGAATTTTTTTTAACCCGATCTTGGTATCTAGATTGTAAAAGTGTGTAATTTTTAATTAAATTCATCAATGAGAATACTTACTCAATTCCATTCATTATACTATGAAGCTAAACTTAAAAACGCGGTATTGGGGAATTTATTGATCACTGGACTAGAGTGTTTAATAAATGGCTAGTGTCAGTATTCGTGATGAGGTGAAAATATAATGTTTAATGTTATCGCAGGTTAAAAACAATTTTTATTCAATTCGTGGATTAAAAATACACATTTCTGAATGTATTTTTAATCCGGGAATTGGTGTTCATTGGTTGTGATTAAGAAGACTTTAATAACTTAACATATTTTCAGTTTCATCTTGAGAAAATTGATTAGGTTTATTCTGCTACTTAATTTTTATTTTTAATTTTGAAAAATTCTAAATAATGATAAACAAAATATATCACAATATATTAAAAATGCCGGATCCATAAAAATAGTTTTTTCTTTCGACTTTTACAATACACATATTAGATTCCGGGAACTGCTATATCGATTAGAAAATTTTTACTTTGAAATCACTGTATAGTAAATTAATTGTTAAATTCTTAAGGAATAGGAAAAGTGCAACTTCTTATTTTTCAATTTTTATATGGGAACTTTTTTTTATGTTTATTAGTAAATTTTCAATTAAATATTTTTGTACCTTGATATCTTAATAGATTCTTCAGCAAAATATTTCTAAGCTCCAAATTTCAATTGTATATTATTATAGAAGCCTTACGATATTTTGTTCATTGTACCATATATCTCTCTACTTTGCTGTCAGCTACCGTAAAATTTAAATTTGAAATGAAAGAGTTAAAACTTCAATAAATACGAAACCTTTTTTGCTGAAATCAAACATATTTCTTTAAAAGAATATGACTACAGAAAATCAAATTTTTCAGCATTGTAATTTTTTGTGTACTACAAAACATTTTCAACAATATTTCAAACAATTATTCAATAAAAAAAATTCTCTAATTCATTATAAAATTAGATTTTACCTTCAAAAATATTTAAATGCGGTAAATAATATAATATTTTATTTTAATCAGTAAGTGTACATCTGAAACCAATTATGAAGTCTATACAGACCTTCAATCCGATAAATCATTTTCAGTAAAATTATCTTGAAAAATC
This sequence comes from Argiope aurantia, assembly GCA_026543865.1. Lineage (NCBI taxonomy): Eukaryota > Metazoa > Arthropoda > Arachnida > Araneae > Araneidae > Argiope > Argiope aurantia. The sequence continues at coordinate 63,855 of JAPMOR010037435.1, read as the reverse complement.
TAACGTTTCAATCTTCTGCGATCAAGCCTGACAGAATCTCTACTTTAGACAATCTGTCTTGGGGAAAGTCCAAACGCTGATTGGTATATTATCTGAAAGACGGTCGACGGAGAGATCTCAAATCGCGCCTTTATATAGAATAAAGACATTCAAATTTTCATAACAACTTATTTTCATTGTAAAAGAGTGGGACTTTTTTTAATTTAAAATATTAGTGTCTCAACAATATTTTATTAAATATTAGCCGCCTTTGGCGACCAGCCGGCTCGCCAATCTTAATGTTCGTTTAAATTTTAATAATTAAATATTTTACGCAATTCCAACTTTAATAGATTCTTCATCAAAATATTTTAAAACTTCAAATTTTGATAGTCATATAATTCACTTATAATAATATAAAGGCCTTCAGTCATAACGTAATATGTATCTCTCTAATTTTCTGTTAGCTCCCGTAGAATTTATGCTTTAAATTAAAGTGGAAAGAATTAATCTGCAATTAATACAATAATATTTTTTACTGAAACAAGCATTTTTTTATAATATGATTACTGATAACAGAGTCACTGAGCGTTTAAGCTTTATGGGCACTAAAGAATATCTTTCTTAATTTATGTTATATCTCAAGGATTTGTCAACAACATTTTCTCAGATTCATCATGAACAGATCGATTAATTAAGAATGTTTAATTTTAAATGCATCAAACACTAAGAAAATAAAATGAATCGTTTAAAATAATCGGTCGAAAACAGGTTTAAAAAACTACTTAAAAAAGATGTACTTAAAACTATAAGCATATACAAAAAATATATAACTAACACAAATACAATTTAATTACAAAAGCATTCAACTAACCTAAAAATAATTTAAATCATCCGTTGATAATGGTTGTCATGTCAACAATCAGAACACAATGCGCATGCTTGAATTTTCAACGCCAGTTACGGTAACGCAAATGCATGAATTTTTCTACGTCAGTTGGGGTACCGCTATGCAGATTAGAAATTTTTAATTTCCTTTATTCTGTGTTACTTTAATTCAAAAGTACTTCAGAATGAATCTGAAAGATCGATTAATTAACAATGTTTCATTTTAAATGCATGAAACATTAAGAAAATAAACAGAATCGTTTGAAATAATCGGCCGAAAAATGTTAACCCTAGCCTCATTACTGTTGGGGGGAAAAAAACTGAAGCCTTACTCATTTGGCGGTCAGAAAAATGGAAGATTTTTTTGGCGGGAAAGTTAATTTTAATTAATAATTAAAATTATAATTAAAAATTAAAAAAAGAGACCCCAGGTAGACATTCCCGACCTCTAAGGTATACATGTACCAAATTTGGTAGCTGTAGGTCAAATGACCTGGCCTGTAGAGCGCCAACACACGCACACACATTGAGCTTTATTTATAAAAGTATAGATATAGATGACAGAAAAACAAGGGATCCGTATAAAAATTTAGAATTTGCAATTCATCACAGAATTTGACTCAAATTACATAAAATATCATTATTTAGTTCATTTAGAACATTTTGTGAGCAGATTCTATTGCTAAAAATTTATAAGTTAGCCGTTGGGTCTTTATGAGACTGGATATCATGTGCCAATTAAACTGTGCTTGCTTTAAATAAAACTAATTTATTGAATTAATAATATAGATATTATAAAAGATCATAGAAACTTTTTATTGCATTTAGTTTTTTAGAAATATCATGTTTCATATTTATTTCATTTCATACATATATGAGCTGAAAATTATTTTTTGCTAAGTTTAGTTTGTAGTAATAGTTAACTTATTTTTTAACCTGAGCTTTTGTAAATTTGAGGGTAACACGTTGATAAAAGCTAATTTTTTCCCATCCACGCGTAATATGCTCGTGCAGATTAAATTTTATTTTGTGCGAGATAAATTGATGGAGAATCTGGTTAAAAATAGAAACTTAATTTATGGGTTAAAATATTGGTATCATTGAAAAGATAGTTTTTTAAACTTTAAGATGATGTAAAAACCATTTTTATTCTGTAATGTTTTCGGAAGTTATCTTAGAAAATATGCCCAAATTTCGCTTAATTTTTAATTAATGAAATTTTTAATTTAATTTTGAAGAAACTCGCCCCGAAGTTCGCATTTCCACCCTCCAAAGTGCGTAATGTGCCAAGTTTGATAACTCTAGGTCAACAGCAGAGCGCCGACATACACACAAATTCATCTTTATTATAAGTAAAAATAATGAAATAAAAGCAATGGTATATTTTTATTTTCGTACTTGCTGATAAACCTGCTGCTTCTCAAGATTAAAATGCTTTCATAGCTCATATTTTTAATGTAAAATCTGCTTTTACAAAGTATGCTATAATAAACAAATCTTTTCATAATTCGAAACGTTTTTTAATTAAAATAAGAATATCAGTTGAATCAGACGATATTTAAAATCCGCTAATAGCTAATTTTCTCCATATCATTAAATCACATAAATCATTATTCCCGCTGTAAATTATTAATCGTTTGCTTTTAAATTTTTTTGTATTCTTCAATATTTCTATTAATGTCTGCTGGTAACAGTTTTTAATTTTTTTTCAAGAACAAAAAGTATTGTGACAAATAATGCACAAATTCCCTTTTAAAATCATCAAAAAATTATACCAAAATATTTTAATGAATAAAATAGAAATATAAAAAAACAAAATCTCAAAGTATTTCCTTCGTTTCCTAGCAACGAAGTTCTACACATTTTATTATTTCAAAGCATTTACATCTATTCAAGTATTTATTAAATTATGAAAATTTAATGAAAGTTAAAGAAAATTAGTGTCTTTGGAGAGGTAACATTTTGTATCTTAAAGTGGCGCAAAAACATTTGTTGTAGGATAATTTTCTCTGAAGTTATTGCGGAAAATCACGAAATTTTGGTTAATTTATAATTAATCGAATATTTAATTAACTTTTGCTCTTCGAAAAGTTTTTTTTGTCTTGTCTTAAATAGTAAATGTGCAAAGTATGGCTGAATTCGGCAAAATTGTTTAGGAAGAGATATGGAATAAAATATATATAACAACAATGGCTTTTATTAATATTAAGGTCTCTAGCAAAGAGCGTACTGCTTTTGATTCATTACACTTATATGTATCTCTTCATATGTTTGCTGTTTCTGAAATATCACATCGAGAGACAAAGGTAGTATGGATTATCTCAGAACATTCTCTGCATTCCAGAGCGTATTGGCCTATAGTAATGCATTCCGAGAAAAAAGCAAGATAAAAAAAACATGGAGTGCTTACTTCTTTTGCTATTGTTGCTTTTTCTCCAAGTAACAGAAATAGCTTATTTGTTTCTACCTCAGAATGCTATGAGAGAGGGAAATGTTTAATTCTCTTCCAAAATATATTTAATTCAAATGTTTTTATCTTTAGATTTTTAATTCCGAGTTCAAAATTGTTTGAAATAAGAGAGGAAAATATGGTTAAAATATTTTTTTAATTCACTAAAAATAGAAACTTAATTTATGAGTTAAAACATTGATATCATTGAAAAAATAATTTTTTTGAACTTTTGAAGATGATGTATTTTTAGAACCTTAAGATGATGTTTCCGTGCTGCATCCATTTTAATATAAAATCCATTGTGAATATGTATGTATATGTGTTTTGCATATTCTCTTAAACAACCGATACGAATTCAGCTAAACTTAGTACACTTTTTATTTAAGGCTAGTAAAGGAACATTCACAATTTTTCAAAATGTAGAAGTGAATCATATTTTCAATTCATTAGAAATTATCCACAATTCCACAGTAACTTCAGAGATAATTGATTCACAGATATATTTTATACTAGTCACCTTTGGCGACCAGCCGGTCCGCCAGTATTACCGCTCACTACAATTTCCAATTAAATATTTTAAGTAACTGGTCTCTTAATAGATTCTCCAACAAAACATTTTTAATCTTCAAATTTTGATAGTCATACCAAACTTATACTGTTGTTTAGATCGTTTCTTTCAATTTACTATATATATTTTGCTAATTTGTTGTCATTTCCGGTAAAACTTCAACTTTAATTTAAAGTGGAAATGATGAAATTGCAATTAATATAAAGATATTTTTAAATAAAACCAAGCGTTTTATTTTATTTTTCATCTTTATTGTTATTTATTTATTATTATTATTACTGAATATGAGTATTGCAAACAGAATCGCTCGGTATATAAGTCTTATGTGAACTACAAAATATTTTTCATAATTTATGTAATATCTAAAACAATAATTCAACAAAAAATTCTCAGATTCAGCATAAAATTCAGTTTTTAGTTTTGCTTTCAAAAGGATTGAAATGAAATCAATAATAATATTTTGTTCCGGCCTATAAATAAATTTCAAAAATTATGAAGTCTAAATTTAATGCAGTAAGGTATCATATTCTGAGAAATATTCTGGACACACCAAATTTTAAATAAATGAATGAATGTTTCTGTTTTCCACGATCAACTAAGACTTATTTATGAAGTTTTAAATGTTAAAAATTTAGAAAAACTTAACATTTTCATAATTTTAGGCCAATTAATCATGAGAAACCTGCGCGCTGATTGGCGTATTTTCTTTGAAACGATCGATGAAACATCTAAAATTATCCTTTTTTTTTATTGAATAGTGATATTCAAATTTTCATAAATCAGTCAGTTTAAGTGATTGATATAGTTGATTGGAAATTAACTCTTTTTATTTAAAATATTAGTGTTTCAAGAACATTTTGTTATTCGTAATTTCCACAGCAGAAGCTTAATATAAAATCAAAAATTCGTTATTTATTAGAGCATTTATTAAATCAAGTTACATAAAATATAATCATTTTCCATTTAGACCATTTTAGCAGATCTGTGACTTACTAAAGATTTACAAATCAGCTGTGTGGCCCTGATTTGAATGGATATCCTGTTCATATTAAACAAAACTTGCCTTAAAATATAACTGATTTATTGGATTAATAATATAGAGAGTGTAAAAGATCATAAAATAATTTTTCTTGAATTTATTTTTTAGAAAAAATAATATTTCATTTTTGTTTCCTTTCCCACAGACACGTGCCGAAAATTATATTTTTGCAGATTTTATTTCTAAAACGATTGAATTTATTTTTAATTGGAGCTTTAATCAATGTGATGGCAACACTTTGAAAAAAGCTAATTTTTCCTCATGAATACGAAACGTGCTCGAGCAGCTTAATTTTTATTTTTATTTTGTATGAAAAAAAATTGTTGAAAAATATATTTAAAATATTTATTTAAAAATTCATTAAAAATAGAAATTTAATTTTTATTTTAAAACATTGATATCATTTAAAAGATAAATTTTTGATCTTTAACTTCATGTAAAAATCTTTTTTGTGCGGTAATATTTTCGGAAGTTATAGCAGAAACACGTCAAAATTTCGCTTAATTTTTAAATAAATAAAATTCTAGTTAAAAATTCGAAAAAATAACCCCCAGGTGCACATTCCCGGCCTCCAAGGTGTACACGTGCCAAATTTGGTAGCTGTAGTTTGAATGGTCTGGCCTGTAGAGGGCCAACACACACACACACACACAAACACACAAACACACACACACATTGAGCTTTATTATAAGTATAGATATAGACTACTACATAGAACAAACACATCAAAAGTAAACATAACATTTCAATAGTTGCCAAAAACAAAAGAGAGAAAAATGCAATTAATAAGCAGAGGATATTTAGAAAAGTACATATATTTAGACTGGAAAATGAAATTATCTGAAATTAACCACACGCGCAGACGATATTTACAAAAGTAAAAATATTGAAACCTAAAAAGGAAAATATATGAGTTATTCCATCAATAAAGGCCATAAGTTTGTTTATATCTTCATTATTTTATGAGTCATTAAACATCAAAATGGGTCTGGAAATAAATAAACACCCTGTATAGAGAGTGGAAAAGATCATAAAATAATTTTTCTTGAATTTATTTTTTAGAAAAAATAATATTTCTTATTTGTTTCATTTCCTACAGACACGTGCCGAAAATTATATTTTTGCTGATTTCATTTCCAAAAAGATTTAATTTATTTTTAATTGGAGCTTTAATGAATGTGATGGCAACACTTTGAAAAAAGCTAATTTTTTCCCATGAATGCGAAACGTGCTTAATTTTAATTTTTCACGAAAAAAATTATTGAAAAACATAGTTAAAATATTTATTTAAAAATTCATTAAAAATAGAAATTTAATTTTAAGATTAAAACATTAGTATCATTTAAAAGATAAATTTTTGATCTTTAACTTCATGTAAAAATATTTTTTGTGCGGTAATATTTTCGGAAGTTATAGCAGAAACACGTCAAAATTTCGCTTAATTTTTAAATAAATAAAATTCTAGTTAAAAATTCGAAAAAATAACCCCCAGGTTCACATTCCCGGCCTCCAAGGTAGCTGTGCCAAATTTGGTAGCTGTTGGGTGAATGGTCTGGCCTGTAGAGCACCAACATACACACACACACACACACATTGAGCTTTATTATAAGTATAGATAATCTTTGAACTGAAAATTTTTACCTTTTCAGTAATACTGATTTTATTTCCGTGCAATTTTTTATTGCAATTTTTGTTAATTTCTCAAAATTTAATAAATGATTTAATACATGCAGACGATTTTGAAATAAGAAAATTTATAGATATTCTCTGGCTAGATAACAGTGAGATTTTGAACTGCTATATCTTTATTTTTTGTCGTTTCTATTTTATGTGTTAGTTACGTTTTCATAATGTATATCGGTTTTTAAAGAATTATATAGTTTATTTATTTAAATTTAAAAAGTTAATCTTTAAAAATACTAGTTCATCTTTATTTATCTATTCTACGAGGTAATAAGTAAGCAACGCTGTAATTGGAATGAGTAAAACTACGATATTTGAAAAGATTTTAATTCCGAGAATCATCGGTTTATCAGCTAGCTTTATGATAAAATAAAAGACAGAGCTATTTAATGATATGCTGCAAACGAGGAGCCTATTTTCTTCAACCATACTTGTCAAATTCATTCCAAGCAATTCACAGTTCTGCTTATTAATTAGAAGAACCGTTCACATGTGTCACCAGCTGGTGTTAAACAAATAATAGATATCCAGGCAGCTGGTTTGTTTGCAACTAATACAGTTTGTTCAAATTGCCATTGGGATTATTTATCAGCCATAGCTCTGGAAATTATGCACAGATTTTGACTCTCTGTTGTTATTTGTTTATGTGACCTGAATTTTGACTGAAATTTAATTTGAAGTATATTTGTCTGTAATATATTTTAGTGAAGCCATTCCTTGCTCACATGATGCTCGAAAAATTGTACTTGAGAACCAAATTTTGAATTCATCAAGCATCTTATTTATGAAACATTTAAGATATCAATAATATATGAACAGTTGGGATTTTCATTTGACTGTAAGATCATAAGAATTTCTTTCAATGTTCTACTATTTTTTTATTGTTAAAGTAATTTAGGAGTAATTTATTCTTGTGAATAAATTTAATGAAGATAGTTTATTAAAAAAACGTTTGCCTGTGTGCTGTAAAATAGATTACGTTTTAAAATTTTAATTGTTTTGAAATTTTATTTATAATTTAGTAATGTAAATGATATGGAATTTTTTTAAACATTTTTTTTAAATTCGAAACTAAATGGCGCTAATACTTTACAATCAAAATTAAATTAAATATAATCATTTAACTGATAATTAGGTATTTTAGTATTCTGTAAAATCAATATTGAATCTTTACAAACATAAACAAATTATGTAAAAATAGAAATGATATTATTGCAACATTTGTTAAGACAGAAGAATCTTGGTACTTAGAAATGATTTTCTGAATTTTTCTACTGCTACTTCAAGAAAAGAAAATGGGTTTTAACAATTCCCTTCATGCTCTCCATATGACGATAGATGCAAAAATACATTTTATTTGCATCTGTTATTTGTGCTAGATATTTTCTGTTTGTTTTATGGTGAAGAGGTCTGTATTGTTTCAATTATCCTCAAGACCACTTCAAAAATCAGGTAGATAACTATGGCTAAGAGGAAAGACATTAAAAAAAATTGAAAATTTTCATCTGATATGTAAGAAATGAAGGAGTCTTGAGTTCCTGAATTCGAAGGAAACAATAAAAGCCCTGATTTCAGAACACATGAAAAAGCATAGGTTTAAAAAAAAACTTTTACCAAAAAAAAAAAAAAAAAAACGTGTTTCCTACTTTTTAGATTTTTTTTTTCAAGCTGTTCTTGCATTTGTACTTTTTCTCTGCTTTTCTGCTAGAAAATAGAGTTAATTTGATTATTATTTTTCTTTATTCGTTCTAGTCTAGTATATCTAGCTTTAAAATTCAAGAAAAATCGGAACGTGGAAGAAATTAATCTGTTAGTAAATTGTGAACGAAGTTATTCCTTTCGCATCGTTTCCATAGCTGAAATAGAGATTTATCTAGCAACTTCAAGATTTTCTATTGATTTCTTATTCAATATCTATTTCACTAAATATTGTGAATCAAAAATGTAATAATATTTCATTATGCATTTAATATTTTTTTTCCATGGAACTGTCGAAAAGCTGCTAATTGTTAAAGTTCAGCACATCTTTACTTTCGTAATTGTTTTGACTACATAAAAGCGTTCCCTTTGAAGACCAAATCCACAAATAAGATTTAGCAATCCATTTCATCGAAACAGAAACTTTTTCACTAGTCTAGGATTTTGAAACTTCATCCTTTATAATCGTGTAATGGACATGAGTCCAACAAACGTAATATATATGTGTGAAGTAAAGATAGCTCTATCCATATGTGAAATAAAGATCATTCTTGAATATAATTCCGTTTCTCATTTGGTTTTTGCTACTGACCAGACGCGTCTTCCGCTGCACCTCTGAAGTGAACGTGGGTCTAATGAACTTAACACATGTGTATGAAACAAAGGCAAATCTTAAATAAAAAATGTTCACTTTTCCATTTCGTTTTTATTATTGTCCAAATGTGTCTTTCGCAATATCCCTCTAATGGACTTGGGTCTAATGAGTATAATGCATATGGGTAAAATAAAGATATTGTCAAATGGAAAGGAAATTCAAAAATCTGGATCCTTCTAAGTAAAATTCACCGTCAATAAATGCATATTACTATGTTATTTTGAGAATTTGTATTCATTTCTCCATTTCTGCTCAAACTCTTTCAAGATATTGGCTTTCTTGTTTTATTAATGAAATTTTTTTCACAATATCGGTACAGTTTCGCGCCAAATGAGGATGCCAAAACATGAAACAAAACCTCCCTCCTCCTAAAAAAACTCTCTATGTTTCTCTTGTGACTACAAATTTTTCTTTAACGCTCTTTTATGTTGTGATCATCTCTTTAATGGCGAATTGTCTGTTTAAGCAACATGCCAAGCATTAGTATTAGCAAAAAAATTCTTTTCAGAAAATTGGATACAAAGTTAATTCTATTTTTAAAAATGAGTCTACCTCTTACATTGAAGTGCTGTATTAGACATTTTCAAAAAGCATCTTCTCGAGTGTAATTTTTACAGATGACGAAAACGGACACATCTCTTTCAGAAGTCACAGAGTACTCGACGATTGCTCTTTGGGCGTGTTTTCTGAATCATTCTGCTTGTGTGGCGACTCGTGAAGAAAGAAGAAAGGGGCATTATATTATCAATCACGCGTTGACAAAGTGCGCATTGCCCAGCTGAGAGATACAGGCAATTTCTTGATTACGATCCAAAAATAGATTTTAAGCGATTCCATTTTCTTTCATTAATGTTACGTTTATGTGTAAATTACTCTATTAATCTCAATCATGGTCTTCATTTGTTTCGGTTATATTCGTAAAATAAAGATAATATTCTATAATATTTAACATGGATATTGTATTAGTAAATATATATTGAATTTTATCTAACTGCTATTTTGTTCTATTAATAAATTTTATTTTGAATTATCATTGTATGCTCTACTCAGAGTCGTATTTTTAATCTTTGGTGATTTAATCATCTGAACTATTAAGAACTGAGTATTTGTATGATAAGCCGTTTGAGTGACAAATTTGTACATTGATTATTTATTTCGCATGAATATTTGTCCATTTCAGCTTATGCGGTCACAGATACATGCATTTTTAGTAGCTTTTTAAAAAGTTGAATATAAAAGTGAATATTTCGCTGCGAGAGACAATTATTTCTAATTTAATAAGAAAGATGAAATAATGAGATGAATAAAGATGAAATATTCATTTCCCTGTATATTGTATTAAAAGGTGGAAATTATCAAAGTCGTAATAAAATTTCCTGAACGTTCAAAAGCAGTTGTTGCATTTGAAGCATAAGAATTTTTTTTAAAGCGAGATTTATTCTTAAAAAAATTTTGTTATTAAAAGCAATTTACGTTTTATGTTACTTGTTACTGAAATAATTTACTTGTATTATTGTTACTGAAATAATTTACTTGTATTCTTGTTACTAAAATAATTTACCTGTATTCTTGTTACTAAAA